>JZLH01S0235538.1:11363-25591 GCA_001188425.1 Eucidaris tribuloides | reverse complement strand
GGAGGCCAGTCATCATAGACAGGGGGTATCACTCGTGACCAAGAAAACATGTAAAAAGGGTCTTATCTATAATCGGGCAGGCAACGCGCATGTGTCTAGGGTCTCAAAAATAACAAAAGTCAAGAAAAAGGGTCTCTTTTCCAGGGTTGGCAATTTCCCGGCAAATGTCAGTATTTCCCGCCCAGGTGGGAAATACTGGGAGATATTTGTAAATGCTGGGAAGCAATGAAGATGTATAGGGCGGTACAGGGAAATGCTTTAATAGACTTGGGAAACACCTGGGCAATACCTGAAAATATTCAAGAAGTATATTTCACAGTATTTCCCTCCATTTTTAACTATTTCCCATTTTCGTAAAAAAATTATTGAGGCGGTATTTACCGGTATTTACCGCTAGTACTATTTTCCACTCCGGCCAACCCTGCTCTTTTCCCAACAAAATTGTAAGCATTTAGGGTCATATTCAGCTCCCCGCCAAGTCAATTTTGAACTCCGCTAGTTTTATGTGCATGACTGCAAAGCTGATGGCTAGTTACAAGCACAATTCGGCACAGATAACACATAGGCCAATGACACACATAAATACATATTGCTCTCTTTGAGGAGCTTGCTTTATGTCAGTTGCCCCCCCCCCCCCCTTCAAATTTCACTTTTCTATTTTGTCAGCATTTGTGGTAGATTCTGTATCTGTGAACCTGTTCCAAAGGTGACAGAAATAAATTAATTCACTTTCGTTAATGCAGAAGAGACGGAGAAATTCTAAGTTACACCTTCCACTTTTAAAAAGTTTCATTTTCTAAAACATTTTATTACTGCAATTCATTTTTTAAATTTCTATTAGTGTCTGCATGAATTCTAAAGGTACGTCATGCTATTTTAAATTACTGACATACATGTATACACGTATCTTTGGGATGCGTTTTCCCATGCAAGGGGACCCTTATGGTGCTGTATAGATGCTGCCTTACTGAAGGATACATGGTTTAATAGTGTGTGTCATGCACAATTCAGCCTCTGGGCTGCCATGCATGAGGTATGCATACCGTTAATAAATAAATGAAATAAAATCATTATTTTGACTTCTGTGTTTCCATCCTCCCACGCGTTACTCATTACCTTGAGGGCCAATTTGACTGTTAGGAATTCTTCAAGGTTCACTCTGATTATTACAAGTTTTTTCAATGCCATGTTACAATAATAAGACAGAAGATCACACTAAAATATGACAAAAATGAGAAGAATAACAGAATTGTGGAGTAATTATATATGTTGTGCCTCTGGCAGTTGAAATAAAATATTCAACATAAGAATACATAGCTGAATTCTACGCTGTGTCATGTAAGATCAGACAGACTTTAATTTTTTCATTATTGATTCAGTTATTTATTCATCTCTTTACAGTAACTCACGGCTGACCTTGCCATAAGCCACATATTTAGCACCAACTTTCTAGCGTTTGTTCATGAGTGGCTTACCACAACCTTCGACCCATCGGTTGCCACGGTACCATCTGACACGAAACCACTGGAAAGAGCGCCCTCAAGGAAAGAATTCAATTTCTCCTCATCGTGAGCCATATTAGATCCAGATGTCTCAATCAACATGTAGAAGGGATATTCTGACAGAGGATTAGTTAATCCAAGCTCACCTTCAACAACCTACATGGAGAATAAAAATGAACATAAATATATGTAAAGCATGACATCTTTTTAATTTCATACCAAATTTTATTCATCTTCTTTTTTCAGACATGCTTATTTAGTTTACAAAACTGGTCAAATGTCATCTCCTAGTATAAATGGTGATAATAATAAGTCGGAAAAGCAGCACCTATGTCTGGTTTCTGCTATGCAAGCGAGACAAAGATCTAATGCTCACTTTTATTCCAATAAAATTGAGTTTGTAACTCCTTTACTTGGCTAAAGGTTTTTAAATGGTATTTTCATTTATATTCCACATACTAAGAATCTTGTTGTAGGATTGGTCAAGAGTTGATCACATGATCAACTAGTGTAGTTTTGCTCATCAAGTCACTGAGGAAGTGATAGTAAGCAAATAATCAACGTTGGTAAAGGTGATGGGACAAACTATCAGTTCAGAGGCGATCTGGATGTAGCTATCTTTCCGAAGCGAAGCTGAGGAAAGATAGCGTATACATTCAGATCGCCGAGGAAGTGATAGTTTGTCTCATTGCCTGAAACTGAAAGTTGATTATTTGCTTTATATTCCACATCG
Source organism: Eucidaris tribuloides (assembly GCA_001188425.1). Lineage (NCBI taxonomy): Eukaryota > Metazoa > Echinodermata > Echinoidea > Cidaroida > Cidaridae > Eucidaris > Eucidaris tribuloides. The sequence goes on along the minus strand of JZLH01S0235538.1, from coordinate 23,356 downwards.
GAAACTATTTCACTATAGAAACAAAAATGATTGATATTTCTCTAAAAATAACATATGGGCCCGAATATGGAATACGCGCCCGATCAACACCTGGGTGCGCATCACCAGAGGCGTCGACGTTCGATGCGCGCGTGCGCGTTAGCATACATGCATGTTGCGTATTGCGCGCGCGAAATACGCGTGCTGCCGAGATGGTGTTAGTACTTTTTTGTTTCGCTGATCTCTTCAGTACACACAGTCATAATGCGTCAATTATCAACATTTTGAGTACGCGCGAAATAAAAGTGTGTTACACTCGGACTATCAATTGACTATCTATCGAGTGTAACGAACTTTTCTTCTCGAGTGATCTGATGGTAAAACTACGCTTTATCACATGATCAACTCTTGGCCAATCCTATAGCAAGATTCTTAGTATGTGGAATATAATAACTAATAAATGCCTCAGCAAAAGCCTATCAGTAGCTCAGTGCAACCGGCGGTTCCTATGATATTACGCAAACATGCATGCGCGCTTAGCAAATGTCCCTAGTGGTGCCCACTCAGGAGTGGGTTGACGTATTCCATATTTGATCCCAAATGTCTTTTTCTCGAGAAACATACATCCTTTATTTATTTCTTTAGTTCAACAGTTTCCGATGTGGAATATAAAGCCAATAATCACCTTTTGGTTTCAGGCGATGAGACGTGCTATCACTACCTCAACGATTTGAATATATATGCTATCTATCCTCAGCTTCGCTTTGGAAAGATAGCTACATCCAGATCGCCTCAAAATTGATACTCTGTCTCATCATCTTCACCGACGGTAACTATTTGCTTATTATACACCAATGTATTTACAGAACATTAATTTTAGCCATGCAAAAGGAATCAAGTAACTTCATTAAATCATTGCTGGGCTTTTAAAACCTTGTATCTCCCTCGTATATCAAAAAAGAAAAAGTTTTCAGGAGAGCCAAAAAACACCCCTTTTTTAACAAATTATGTGTGTAGCCTATGTAATTTGAACTTAAGACTATTTGTGATAATCAATTATGTTTTAGATATGCAACTCATGTGGTTATTAGAACAGGAATTACACCTTAAACTTCACATTTATCAAAGAAGGTCATTTTCACAAAAGAGAGATGAGGTTTTATCAACCCAGCAACGAAATAAGACTACCTACCTGCATTGAGGCATGGTCCATCACCTCGCATGCTGAGAGAATTTCACTCAGGGCTTTCCTGCTCTCTCTAAACGTCGTTTTGACATTCTCAAAATCTGGCACTCCTAGAGAAAAACGGACAGATATGATGTTGGTAGCAGGGTTTTCCACGACAACCTTTAACATGTAATACGACAGGTTTATTATTAACTCTTAATGTGCCAGAGGATTTGAACCTCTATGGACTTTATGTGTAATATTTGGTGCAGATCTGCGACTTCGGCACGTTAAGAGTTAATACAATAGTGGGGCAGCTGGCCCCGGCCACAAGGGACTTCGTACTTTGCGCTCGCACACTTCAGCATACATGTTTTTTTTTCAGTTGTGGAAAACCCTGAACGGTAGTCACAAGTAATTGAGAAAATGTTAACCCTACTCCCATTGGGTTATTTTGGGGATTGAGTCCATGGGGGGGGGGGGGGTTTAGCATTTTAAATCTCGGCAACAAATGGACCGATTGACTTGAAAATTGGAACATACATAAAACAAGTCAAATAGAATAAAAATTTGAACTAGAAATTTGGTGTGTCCATAGGACACGGATGCCCCCGCTTAATGTGATCAGTAAGTATTTCTTATTGAGTAATCATGTGGAAAGTAATCTGCATGAGCTGTGACCTTTAACCTTTGACCTGCTGACTCTGAATTCAAACTTGACCTGTATGTTAGTGTGTTCTACCTATACACCAAAAATTTTTAAAATCTGTCAAATATTTTTTAAGTTATTGTGCGGAAACCAATTCGCATATATAATGAGTTGTGACCTTTGACCTTTGACCTGCAGACTCCAAATTCAAACTTGAACTGTATTTTAGTATGACCTACCTACACACCAAAAATTTTTAAAATCCGTCAAATATTTTTTAAGTTATTGTGCGGAAACCAATTCGCATATATAATGAGTTGTGACCTTTGACCTTTGACCTGCAGACTCCAAATTCAAACTTGAACTGTATTTTAGTATGACCTACCTACACACCAAAAATTTTTAAAATCCGTCAAATATTTTTTAAGTTATTGTGCGGAAACCATTTCGCATATATAATGAGTTGTGACCTTTGACCTTTGACCTGCAGACTCCGAGGTTGAACTTGAACTGTATTTTAGTATGATCTACCTACACACCAAAAATTTGTAAAATCCGTCAAATATTTTTAAAGTTATCGTGCGGAAACCAATTAGGGGGACGGACGGAAGGACGGACGGACAGGTGCAACGCTTAATGCCCCCTCAAGACTTCGTCGGCGGGGGCATAAAAAAGAATTGTGTACAAATACAACCTGTCATTGATATTCACCAAAGTGACCCCAAATTTATTTCTTTTCAACTGGTCAATTTCTCACCTAGAAATGCTAGATTGACCGATTTAGGTCTCTGGGGGCATTTGATAGCCACAGCTGTCACAATCCCCAGCGTTCCTTCCGATCCGATAAAGAGCTGCTTCAGGTCGTACCCAGTGTTGTCTTTGCTAAGAGATGACAGGCAATCCACTATCTGTCCATCTGCCTTCACCTAATACAGAATGTTAAAGGGCAGTGACATGATTAGGAGAAATAAAGAATGCTTCTTATACTAAACCGGTTGAAAGGTATACTAATGGATACACCAGCTGGAGTGTATCTCCTGGCTGGAAGGATTTATCTTGAATTTGTTTAATTAAACCTAATCAAGCATGAACATAATAGCATTTTGTTTCTCTCGAGCCCTGATATAAATAGATCCCACAGAAACCTACACAACAGATTTGTCTGTCACAAGGCATACTGATGGAAGTTTAGTTCAGAATGAGTCATTATTTGACTACAAAATTTTCACAGCAAAACCGTACCCTTGCACAGTTAACTTGATTCCAGGACAGTTTCATCCAAAGTTGAGGATTACCCCAATCATGTCATTTACCTTTAAAGTAGGCAGGTTTATAGGAGGAGTGGAAACTTGCTGGATAGTACATTGTATAGTACGCAAGAATTTAAGAATGTTTAACTGAAGACATGATGTTCTGTGATATTCTGATGTTCTATGTTCAAACTTCGGGTATCAAATATCTTGATTTTCAGACTTATAGCTTAATAGTTTTCAGCTATAATTTACAAAGAAGTGTTGACAGAAATAGTGAACAGAACAAATTCAAAAGGTTTTGCTTGCATTCTTCTTGTAATTTATATGCTATTACTGATACAAAAAAGAATGAAGCCTTTCAATACTTCTTTAGTGATCATACATTAAAGGCCTGTGACATAATTGGGAGATATAAAAAATGCTTCTCAAACCAAACTGGTTGAAAGATATACAATGGATACAAAAGCTGGCTGAAAGGATTTATCTTGAATTTGTTTACTTTAGCCAAATCAAGTATGAACATACTAGCATTTTGTTTCTCTTAAGCCCCCAAATAAATAGATCCCATAGATAGCTACACAACAGATTTGTCTGTCACAAGACATACTGATGGAAGTTATATTAGAACAAATTAACTTTTGACTACCAAACTTTCACAGAAGAATCCTTGCATAGTTTACTTGATTTTAGAATAGTTTCACCCCAAGTATTACCCCCAATCATGTCATTTCCTTTTCAGGGTTAATGAGTGTCTTTAACTCTTAACGTGCCAGGGAAATTACAGCTCTATGGAAATTGTGTGCATTGTGTGGTGCAGATTTGCGACTTTGGCACGTTAAGAGTTAAACCTTGGAAAGCTTACTGCATATCCCTGCATCTCCATTTGACACTTACGGCCTCAACTCCAAGAACACTGCCATGCAGAGAGCCATATCTGAGTAGCCGGAGTCCCCCGGCGTTGGTGGACACGTTGCCGCCGATACAACAGCTGCCCTTGGCCCCAAGGTCAAGGGGCATGGCCAGGCCAAATTCACTGACCACCGCATCTAGCCTCTCCAATACACAGCCAGCCTGAGCAACAAGAATACCTACATAAGACAGGAAAGCATTTGAAAAATGTGAATGTGTATGATACAGTAATATCTACATCCATAACTACAGTATTTTTTCATATAATCACATTTACATTTGTATAAACATATTAACCTATATATCTACATCATTCTATGAACTGTGTATAGGTGTTTGTATACCTTTATGTATATCCATAGATATTATCTATATCTATGTAATCACGAATACTGTACATGAAGGTTGTAATCGTTTGTGATTTTACACTGGACAAGAGATAGCTCTCCTGTAAAACATTACAGTGATACATATCTATCTAGTGTACAGTACATGCTGAATATGGCACAGTGGTTATATTTGAGAATTTTGCAACTAAACAACTGCAAAATTTTTACTTCCTGATATACATGTACCTGTAGAAACTGAATGACAACATGATATAATCATAAAAATAAACTCTCATGTATTCCCTGTTTTGATGCTACAATATTTCATACCTGCCAACCCTGAAAGCCAAGAAATAGGAACAAATTATCTTAAAAAATGAAAAAGCAGGAACATTCCAGAATTTCCTATACATTACTACAGACAAATTTGAACAAATATAGGAACAAAGGGGTTAAAATTGCTCTTTTCATTTCCCCAAAAATAGGAATATTTCTATTTAATAGGAACAGTTGGCAGGTATGATATTTGTGTGTGAAATATATGGTATATACGGTATCTATCCGTCTATCTATCAATTTATTTGGATCTATCTGAATGCACTTGTTAACTTTGAGAATGCATCCTGACTAGATGTCACCAATGGGGAGGGGGGGGGTATGTACAGGGGTGGGGCTACAGTTTGGTTCTCGCTCATAGAAAGAACATGTAGAGGTTCATATAATAAGCTTCTTGACATCTTTATTCGAAAAAATGGATTGGTTGCAGCTGATGATCACAAACATACATGTACCTTAAAATTTTGAAAATGAATAACGCGCCGTCCGTTCCGTTCCTACCGTCCACAGTTTTGAAATGTTTCTTCTTTCAGTCATTTTCTCAAAACAGCGAGTTTTTGATTCTGATTGTTTCATATGATAGGGCTAGGTGGGGGGAATTTCAAAAACTTCTATCATCAGAATCGTGAAACTTCATAATATTTTTTAATTATGCATAATTATTCGAAATCAACAAAAAATGCTTCTTCTCCTTCAAATGTTCTCAACCGATTTTTGATTGTGATTAGCTTATTTGTAGGGCTTGAGTTATGCACATTAAACTTGTACACAGAAATTTTGAAATTATACTCCTATTAATTAATTATGCGTAATTTATGCAAATTTTATTCGCAAAAAAATAACAAAAATTGCTTTCTTCTCTCGCACATTTCTTGCGAACGATTTTCATTCTGTTTGTTTGATCTGATAGGCAGGTGGGGCTTCAAGAAATTCATACAACAAAATGTTTGACATAATCATATGGCAAATTTACTGCAAATTTTCGAAATCACAAAAAGTGCTTCCTCCCCATTTCTCACTGATTTTGATTGTGATGCTGTTATTTGGTAAGGGCTGGAGTTATGCACATTAAACTTGTACACAGAACTTGTGAAATTATACTCAATTAATTTAATTATGGTAATTTATGTCAAATTTATTCCAAAATATAACAAAATTTTGCTTCTTCTCCCACACTTCTTGACCGTTTTCATCTGTTTGTATATTCGATAGGCTAGGTGGGGGCTCAAGACTTCACACAAAATTGTTGAAATTAATCATTATGGCAATTTATGGCAAATTAGTTCAAAAATCACAAATAAAATCACAAAAAATGCATTCTCTTATCATTCTCAACCATATTTGATTTTCGTTTGCTATCTGTAATGAAGCTAATAGCTTGGTACAGCTAAACTTCCTACCCCAGAATTTTAACCTGTTGCCCATTAATTTATGGAAATTTATACAGATTTATTACAAAAATAACAAATTAATTCAGTCTCTTATTCATATCAAAGTACTTTTATTTGGTTCACTTCAAATGTGCTTTTCCAACTAACAAATCATCAGTATGAGCCCCGGAAGGGAATCCGGGGTGCAATCATGTATATCATGTAGTTATTATTATTTTTTTTATCATTATTTAATTTATTTTTCATTGTCCTTCCGGGGCATGAAAGCTAATATTTTTATATTAGTTCCTATCCGGGACAGTCAAATTTAAATTTTTGACCAGTGTAAAATTGTACCACATAAATTTCGGATATATGATGTGCGAAGATGCCGGATGATGCGCTACGTCATTGACGCAGTTTTAAAGTCATATCTCCGCACTTAATGTCACTGCCTTATGTATGACATTAAGACGTATTATAAGCGCTTCATCTTTTTTGTAAAATAGTAATACATATTAAATTGCAAGAAGAACACAAAGCAAAAACCTTTTGAATTTTGGTTCTGTTCACTATTTCTGATCAACAAACTTTTTTCGTAAAATTAATAGGCTGAAAACTATTAAGCTATAAGTCTGAAGATCAAGAGATTTGATACCGCGAAGTTTGAACATAAGAACGATCAGCATATCAGCAGAACATCATGTATTCAGTTAAATAAATTTGGTAAATTCTTGGCTTACTATACAATGTAAATATCCAGCAAGTTTCCACTCCTCCTATATACACATGCCTACTTCAAAAAAGTAATTGACAACGATTGGGGTAGCCTCTCAAGTTTGGATAAAACTGTCCCTGAAATCAAATAAACTGTGCAAATCGATTTGCTGTGAAAATTTTGTATCAAATAATGACTCTATTTCTGAAACTAAATTTCCATCAGTTATCCTTGTGACACCGGACAAATCTTGTTGTGTAGGTTTGCTGTGGGATCTATTTATATCAGGGCCGAGGAATAACAAAATGTCTATTAATGTTCAATGCTTGATAGGTTTAATTAAACAATTCCAAGATAAACTTCCATGCCAGGAGATACACTCCAGCTGGGTAATCCATTTAGTATACCTTCAACCGGTTCTAGTTTTAAGAGGCCTTATTCTTTCTCCTAATTCACATGTCACGCCTTTATACTTCTGTATAGGTTAAGGCGACTGGACAGATAGTGGATTGCCTGTCCATCTCTAGCATGAAGACAACACTGGGTAGCGATGAAGACTTTTTATCTGATCGTAAGGATACGTTGGGGATTGTGACAGCTTGTGGCTATTCATAATGCCCCCAGAGACCTAAATCGTCAATTCTAGCAATTTTCTAGCTGAGAAATTGACGACAGTTGAAAAGAAAACTAGACTTTAAATTCGTCACTGAGACGAATTGGAGATCCGCCAGTAAACGCTCTGATCTATTAAATCTAAACAAAACGTGACAAAATATCTATAACAGTAATCATTACTTGCTGCGAAAATATGTCCACTCAATCACTTCAAAAATTCCTTCCAATCTAACATTAATTCAACAAATTTGACGAACGTACGCGGTATCGCTCGTCCCGACGGCCGGCAGCACTTATGATTAGCGCCCAAGTGATGACCTTTGATCTTTAAGTTGCTGTGTATCAAGTTAGCTTATGTAACTCGACTCCAGTCCCGTAGGATATGCTCAAAAATCGATTTTTCTTTGTGAACGTCATAGATGACTGCCACACAATTTGCGTAGAAAAGCGATGCTTGAAATCGTCATCTTCGCATCACAGTCTATCAGATCCGCAATAAAAGTAGGGGTCACCGTTAATTCTAGAGATTATGAGCGATTTAAGAAATGTCCGCAATTCACTAACGGCGCGCATGCGCAACGCGACGATGGCATTTACGTTTTTTTGGACTTGTAAAGCGTATATTTTGGGTCCGATCTGGTCAGAATAAGGGTTCTATTGAATGGAGAATCAATCAGACATCCAAAACCATTTCGAAAAAACGATGGTATTCGTCTAGGAAAAAGGGTGCGCACGAAAAAACGCGGCGCAGTACGCGCGTCGCACGCAAAATGCTCGCAATTGACCGAAACGTATAGATCTCGTCAATAAGAAGTGATTTTTTGGAGCATTTTGCAATTTTAACGCGCCCGTCGTGACGCGCACGCGCACGAGTATGGTCCAAAAGTTGATCCCTTGACCTGAACTTGACCATTGGCCAAATTTCGTTGTTTTAGTGACGCGCCGGCTTCGAGATATCGCAAATGTAGGCTAGAGTCTAACTTTGCGTTTGACGTCATAGATGATCTAACATGAGCAGATAACCATGTCTGAGATAATTGACATGGGACATAACTATGCCAAGTTACTATTGCCGTCTTCGTTCTTGAGATATCGTGGCCGACAAAAAATGACCAGAAAGAAACATGAATAAAGAAAAAAATTCCTGACGAAATCTATGGTGACTGCATTATCGCGGATCACCAAATAAATTTGGGGTCATTTTGGTGAATATCAAATGACAGTTGTATTTGTACACAATTCTTTTTCAATTCTTATTCTATTTGATTTGTTTTATGTAATTTCCAATTTTCAAGTCCATTGGTCCATTTGTTGCCGAGATTTAATAAATGCTCCCCCCCCCCCAATGGACTCAATCTCTCAAAAATATACCCAATGGAGTACGGGTTAATCACTTTCTGCAATTACTGTGACTACCGTTAGGGTTTTCCCACAACTGAAAATTAAAAACATGTAAAGATGATCATGCTGAAGTGTGCAAGCGGGCAATAGTGACGAAGTCCCGTTTGTGGCCGGGGCTAACGGCCCGCGACTATTATATAATAATAAACCTGTTGCAATTACATGTTAAATGGGTGTCGTGGAAAAACCGCTGGCTACCAAATATCCAATCTGTCGCCGTTTTTTCACTAGGGGTGCCTGATTTTGAGAATGTCAAAAGGGGACGTTTTAGAGATGAGCAGGAAAGCCTGAGTGAATTCTCTCAGCTGCGAGGTGATGGACCATGCCTCAACAGGTAGGTAATGCTTATTTCGTTGGGCTGGTTGATAAAACCTCTATCTCTTAAATTTTTGTGAAAAATGACCTTCTTTGATAAAGTGTGAAGGTTTAAGGTGTTATTTGTCCTTCTAATAACCACATGAGTGCATATCTAAAACATAACTGATTATTACAGAATAAGTCCTTTTTTAAGTCAAATTACATAGCCTACACACATATATTTGTTAGAATAGGTGGTTTTTTTTTTGGCTCTCCTGAACAACTTTATTTTTGAAGATACGAGTGGAGATACAAGGTTTTATAAACAGCCCAGCAATGATTAAATGAAGTATACTTGATTCCTTTTGCGTGGCCTCCAAATTAATGGTTCCTGTAAATACATTGTGTATAAAGAAAGCAAATAGTTACCGTCGGTGAAGAATGATAGACACAACTAATGCAATTTTGAGGGCGATCTGGATGTAGCTGATGTTTTCGATTAAAGTAAACTGAGGAAAGATAGTGAGTACGATCAAGATCGCTGAGGAAGTGACAGCAAGTCTCGTCGCACTGAAACAAAAGTGATTATTGGCTTAAATATTTCCACATCGGAAACTGTGAACTAAAGAAATAAATAAAGGATGTATGTTTCTCGAAGAAAAAAAGACATTTGGTTCAATATGGAATACGTCGCCCCACTCCTGGGTGGGCACCACTTGGGACATTCGATTATGACCACATTTGCGTGTTAGCGTACATGATTTGGGTAATATTATAAGGAACTGCCCGGTTGTGCCGAGGGACTGATAGGCTTTTGCCAAGGCATTTATTATTACTATTAAACTTCGTCAAGTGAGTGTGATGTACGAAAATACATTTTATCACGTTGATCACGTATTGACCAATTCTAACAACAAGATCTTAGTACGGAAATAATAAAAAGAAAATACGCACATTAAAGGAACTTACAAGTAAGGAGTGACAAACCAATTTTATTGGGAATAAAAGTGAAGCATTAGATCTTTTCTTGCTTAGCATACAGAAACCAGACATAGGTGCATGCTTTTCTGCACTTATTATTATCACCATTTAATACAGGAGATGACATTTGACACAAGTTTTGAAACTAAATTAGCATGTCTGAAAAAAGAACTGAATAAAAATTTGGTATAAGAAATTAAAAAGATGGTCATACTTTGCAATATATTTATTGTTCCAGGGAAAAAATTAAAATTTTCTTTTCGGGGGCTACTTTTCCTGTTTGCAGTGGGCATTCGCAGATATTCTTTTGTATTGAAACGCCTATGGTTATTTACGAGGGTCTGCTTTTATACACATTTCGGCGGGCTCTTTTGGCGCATTTCCGGCGGTGCGAAATGCCCTGAGCCCCCGGTATTTTTTTTGCCCCTGTTTATGTTCATTTTTCATGTTAGGTGTTGAAGGTGAGCTTGGATTAACTAATCCTCTGTCAGAATATCCCTTCTACATGTTGATTGAGACAATCTGGATCCCAATATGGCTCAGGCGATGAGGAGAAATTGAATTCATTTCCAATTGAGGAGCGCTCTTTCCAGTGGTTCGTGTCAAGATGTACCGGGCAACCGATGGATCGAAGGTTGTTGGTAAGACACTCTTGAACAACGCTAGAAAAGTTGTGGCTAAATATATGTGGGCTTAATGGCGAGGATCAAGCCGTGAGTGGACTGCTAAAGAAATGAATAAATAAATGAATTAATAATGAAAAATAAAGTCTGTCTGATCTTACATGACACATAGCTAGAATTCAGTTATGTATTCTTATGTGGGTCTGCAGAGGCACAACATACTGTAATTACTCCACAATTCTATTCTTTCCATTCATTCTCACATTGTTTTGGTCATATTTAGTGTGATCTTCATGTCTTATTTTTGTAACATGCATTAAAAAAAACTTAATAATCAACAGCTGTGAAACTTGAGAATTCCGAATAGTCAAAAATTGGCTCCTGAAAGGTAAGATGAGTTGGCATTTTGTATATATGTCATCAATCGTATAGGAATTTCCATGTAGAACACGTGGGCACGGATGGAAATCTGCAGAACGACAAAATAATTATTATTAATTCTCATTTATTTATAACGGTATCATACCTCATGCTTGGCAGCTCCAGAAGGCTGAATGTGCATGTGACACCGACTATTGAGACCTGTTATCCTCAGTAATGCAGCTCTATACAGCACCATAAGGGTCCCTTGCGATGATTAACGCATCCCAAAGAACGTGATATACATGTATGTCAGTAATTTTGAAATAGCATGACAATACCTTTAGAATCATTGCAGAATATTAATAACAATTTTGAAAAGAAGTGCAGTATTAAAATTTTTAAGAAAAATGAAAAAATTTATAAGTGAAGGGTAAGTTAGAAATTTCTCACAATCTTTCTGCATTAACAAAAATGAATAAAATTTTATTTCTGTCACCCTTCAGAACAAGTCCACAGAATATATGAATGCTACCGACAAAATGCTAATAAAATAGAAAAGTAAATATTAAGCTACTGAAATTGAAGGGGGGGGGGGCAAACAACTCAAAGCAAGCTCCTCAAAGAGAGTGAAATGCATTTATGTGTTAATGGCCTATGTGTTATCTGTGCCGAATTGTGCTTGCCACTACCATCAGCTTTGCAGTTCATGCATATAAAAACTACAGAAGTTCAAAATTGACCTGGGCGGGTAGCTGAAATTATATCCTAAGAATTTTGCCCCCGGCCTTACAATTTGAGTAGGGAAAAAGAAACACCTTTTTCTTGATTGTGTATTTTTGAGGACCCTTAATACAATGCGCATTGGTGTGCCGCGGATTACAGATAAGACCCCCTTTCAGCATTTTTCCCCTTGGTCACAGAATATACCCCCTGTCAGATGACTGCCCTTACACCCTGGATAGATTCATCCTACTGGCCAAGTCAATGTCTTGATAATTGGTG
>JZLH01S0235427.1:7217-22881 GCA_001188425.1 Eucidaris tribuloides | reverse complement strand
ATTCATCTGACCTTCAAAATGAAAGCGGAAACAAAACATTCGCGATTTCATTGCTTAACCACGAGATTTATTCTAAATTAGATGTGCATTATGTGATTGGATTGTAACCAAATTTCAAGGCTTACTACAAAGTCAGGGAAATATGAGAAGCAATCCCGAAGCAGAAACGATCACTTCATTCCAGTGCCATAGTACATTCTCGCACCCATCCACACCCACACACACACACACACCCATACACAGACACACATACAAAATAGATATACACACACATCCACACAGACACACATACACACACACACACACACACACACACACACGCACACGCACGCACGCACGCACGCACGCACACACGCACACACACACATACACAGACACACATACACAATAGATATACACACAGACACATACACATACACACATAAACACACAAACACACACACACACATGGATACAGACACATACAAACATAAACAGGCAAGTACACACAATATACATATTCAGATACACAGACACAGACAAGCACACACATTATTTTACAAATACATGTGCATGCACAAATATACAACCAATACTTTTTTGTGTATGATTTTGTCTTTCAGTTATGACACTATGATTGTTGTTTATTGGAGTTGGTATTTACAACATGGGGGAAGTCAGAATGAAATGCATATCCACATACATGAACATGCATACTGACACATATGCACATAAATATAGACAACATGTACACACACATGCATATACTTGTAGACACATTACACAAACACATCCACATGACACACATTTTCTTGTATTTCTGTTTGGCAAATATTTATTTTTGTTTCTTTTTCTTTCTGTGGCTTCGTTCTGCATATTTACAAATGAATACAAACAACATAATTAACACTGACTGTCAGTCAGATGTACAGGATTCCCAGCTCCATAAAAACAAAAATTTTCAGATTTTACCCAATTTGAGGGACCTTTCTCAAAATTCTTAATTTTTTTTCACTGTATCACATGCCTGTATGTGTTAAATTCATTGTTCAGTGGGTACAAGAAAATAATATCTATGATACTTTTGTGTACTTATCCTTAGGTTTATTCTTCAAAATAATACTGCCTGGTGTATTTTGGGGTCAAAGCCATTGCAGGGTGCAGTGGTGCACACTGATTTTCCAGCAGAGAGTGTTCTTCTTAAGAAATCACACTAGAGCCCTGTTCATAATATATGTAAATACACACTTATATCTTGAAATGACACTTTGAAAACACAAAAACAAATAAAGGATTCCCCCCAACCCCAACCTACCCCCCCCCCCCAAAAAAAAGATGACCACAGCTCAATGTGCCTCTGCCTTAGATGTAAAAAAGTATCAGTATTGTTTGCTTGCTATGAGATTTTTGGCACTTTGACCCTTTGCACATGAATGTTGCAATTTTGCACATCTGTACAATTAAATTCACCAATCGTAATAATTACTTTTCTCTGTTACGTTTGTACTAGAAAAGCTAACAAATGGCCATAATGCTTAAGCAACATCTACAGAATAATTACCAGCATTATTGGGGCAATAAGGAAATCGAGACTTAAAGAAAATATCAAAATAACAATTGTCATTATTATCCCCTCAGAATTAATTCAGTGCATAAAGAGTTATTACACAGTACTTGCAACAATGACTGATCAAAAGAACTGGCTGGACAGTGGACTCTCATTATAAAGAGCAGTGATATAACAAATTCCTGTTATAAAGTAGATATTTTCTTTGTATATTGTTTTTACAACCCTGATATAACAAAATTTTGATATAACAAACTAATTGTCCTAGTCCCAAGGCGTTTGATGTAACAAGAGTCTATTGTAATTTATTGTTCTATCCCAATTACTGGTAGTGTGAAGAATGAACAGAAAACCCTTCAATCTACTGGCAGTGTCACAAGATGTACTGTTTAAGAAGTGTGGGTGTGTGAACTTTGATTCACTAACCCAGTACCAAATGTTACAATATAACTTATGTTTATACACAAAATGGCAAAGTGATATTTGGTATACTATAAAGCTCAATAAAGAGTTAAAACATAATGTCTCACACGATATGACAACATCACTGTCATTTCCTTGACCACAATAGGCAAACTGACAAGCAATTCTGTGAAAACAAGTCAGTTAGCTCGTGTCTTTATCACACTCATGGTAATATTTTAAAGCCAAGGTATAGTTTTGGTAAATGGTCAAAAACGAAATTCTTTGCATTAATTGCAATTTTGTTTTTCAGATACACCTATATGATCTATCAATTGCCCTGAAAATTGCTCGCTTTGAAACCATCCAATTTTTTGAGAAATTACTCAAAATTTTAACTGGTCGGGGGGGGGGGGGGGGGGGCGCTAACATGTACATACTGCTAGATGCTCTCCTTTAATTTAAACATAGTATTTTGTCACTAAAAACAATTTTCAGTAGGTTTTGATGTTGTATTCTGATGCCTTGGGTGACAATAGAATACTTAGTGACAGATTGACAAGCATTTTTATTTGATTGACCAAAACTATTGTGCTTTAACAGGAATCAAATCAAGAGTTTAGAAACTTCACTCTATCCCAACTTTCTTTTTTCACTCTTTTGTTGTTTTGAAAGTTTGGTAAAGGACATAGTATTTTGTCACTAAAAACAATTTTCAGTAGGTTTTGATGTTGTATTCTGATGCCTTGGGTGACAATAGAATACTTAGTGACAGATTGACAAGCATTTTTATTTGATTGACCAAATCTATTGTGCTTTAACAGGAATCAAATCAAGAGTTTAGAAACTTCACTCTATCACAACTTTCTTTTTTCACTCTTTTGTTGTTTTGAAAGTTTGGTAAAGGACATACCAGACAAATTGTTTATGATGGGTGAAATAATAGTGTTGCCAGTGAGGAGAGAAATATGAAACTACAGATGACAGAAAACAAGTTTATCACCACATTCATCAGAAATAACCTTGCACTGCTTTCATAAATACGGCAAAAGCTTTCCACTCATTGCTGCATGTCCAATAAAGGTACAATGTCTAACTACAGTCTACAGGTGTGCTCTGTAGGATATGGAAGGTCTTGGATTTGACTTGGTTACATACTTATATTTTAAATGGAAAAGTCTTGAAAGTGTTTGCAAGATGCTTCATACTGGAAATAAACAACTACTCTGTGGAAGAATTCCATGAGACAGATTAATTGACAGCTGAAATTGTTTTCTTCAGAATTAAATAACTTGAGCACTGTATAGGCTCACAGACTTAAAACGATGCAACTTTACAAACTTATCAAGTCAGAGTGAAATTTCATGGTAAATGGGCGATGGATTTCACTTAACCAAAGGGAATAAGATCACATTTCATAGATCTATAACACATGGTAACAATTTCTGCTGTGTTCATTTTGAGAGTAATCAAAGCATTATACTACAGTGGAACCCAGTTATAAATAGGTCACATGTAACATAGCCCTTTTATAACAAGGCGATTCTTCAGGCCACAACACTTTATATTCCTTTGTTTTTGGACCGTGAATATTGAGACATATAACAAGGTAATTATCATAGTTTTTAGGTCCTTGTTACAACAAGGTTCCCCTGCACTTGATTTAAACCTGAGAAGACACACAGAAAATGGATGGTACAGTGTAGAACCTTAATTCTCTTGTCACATAGCTTTATGCTAATCCATAAGGCACTCATTTTTATTGGTTAATCACATATACCGTGTATCCAACTGAAATATAAAAATAAAGGGATTTTCTGATGTAGCCGCTTATCTATCTTAATTTGATTATAAAAAATACAGATGCAAACATTCAATATGTGAACCTCACTGGAGTGTAGTATCTATGTACATTCTGATTTAACTAATAACAACATAATCATGATTTCATTTCTTCACTTTATGAAAACAATCATTAAAGGGTTAAAGTCAGCCCAGTGCACTCTCATTATAAAGAACACTGATATAACAAACTTTCATTATAAAGAAGTAAATTTCTGGTCCCTTATCTTGTATTTCCTTTGTATTCTATTGTTTTTGCAACCTGATATAAAGAAATTTTGTCAAAAAGAAGAAATCTCATGGGTCCCAAGGACTATAATGAGAGTGCTCTGTATAGAGCCCAGCAGAGTCATCTGTACTGGCCACACATTAATACAGAGTTTAGGATATCCAACCCCATCAGTTTGGGTCATGGAATTGTTCATTATGGCAAGATTATGCAACTTATAGAACTCTGCCAGATCATCACCCACTAATGAGGATTCCATGATATCAAATACTTGTGGTATCACAAAGTTCAGGAGTTCAACCTAATCCTCAATAATCACATGGATGTGCCTGTGGAACAATTTTCCTCTTATTGTCAGTCACACCCACTCATCAATGTTCTCTCCTGATTCATCCTATCCACCACAACCCCAACAATCCATGACGAATTCGAAAGCATATCCTCTGGTACAAAACCTGACAGATTTAACTGATGTACAGCATCTCATCCAAAATAGCAACACTATCTGTTTTGGGAAATACTGTAACAATCCCCTGGTTGGTTAGATCATCTGTTTCTAAAACATAAAGAAACCTTGATGAATTCACAGAAGTGTCCTTTGGAGGTATTCCCTGACAGATCCAAGTAATGTACAGCATGTCATTCATCATGGCAGGATCATCTGCATCCAGGAATTCATCTGCATACAAATCTCTTCATCACTGTAAGCCTTTTTCCAACATCAGAAAACCTGAATTAATTCACAGGAGTGACCTCTGGAGGTAAATAATTCATCTGATGTACAGCATTACGTTCAAAATGGCAGGATTTTCTGCATCCAGAAATATCATGAAGTCTTGTTCTTCAGCTCATCAGCCTGTTCCTAACACCGGGAAACTTTAATGAATTCCCAGGAGTTTCCTCTGGAGGAACTCCCTGGAGGATTCAACTGATGAACAGCATGTCATCAATCATGGCAGGATCATCTGCATCCAGGAAGTCATCCACATACTCCTCCGGCATCCCCCATCCTCCATCCGCCCCCGTCAGGTCTTCCTCAACATCATTAAACTCAGCCAGCTCCGGGTTGGCCATGGCGAAGTGACCTGGCTCCTTGACCTCATCCCAGGGGTCATCATCCGGGACATCTTCCATACCTGCTGGTGTGGGATGAGGGTCATCCTCCATCCCTGCTGGCGTGGGATGAGGGTGCACTGGTTCAGCGGGCTGGTAGGACTCTCTCTGCAGACTGGGGTCATCATCTGGGTGCTCTTCTTCATCAGTTTCTTTGTCATCCTCGTCCTCATCCAAATCCCAGTCTTCTGAAAAATAAATGACACAATAGGTTATAACTTACAAAGATGCAAACACTGAATATCACAAGTTTATCGATTAATAATTCACAACACTATCTAGTGACACCACATTCCAGTTGATTTCTTGTTATGTACTGTATTATGAAGAAAAAGTCAGTAACGTGAATTTGATTGACCTGCCCAATTATATGGTAGTGCTAGATTACCATTCCTTCATATACAAACATTACCCCATTAAAAATTAAGAACTAGCTAGGGTCTGCGGAGGATGTGTGATATATTTATATCAAATCGTCTCCAACTGGATAAGGCCTACATTGTGCATACAGTGTATACCCAAATTTCTAGCTGCAAGATGATTATTGATAGTTTAACTGTATTTTGTACTTTCTTTGACACCAGTTTTCGCATGAAAAAACAGATAATGTACCTCAGAGATGCCACGACAGCTAGCTCTTGGTAGCTATCTGGTTAGGGCATGTTGGGCAGTGATCTGAAAATTTGGCCAATCGCAGCTTGCCTTTGGGGGCACAGTGAGATGTGAATCCACCGTATTAAGTAAAATTATGATGTAATTGTCCAACCACATTAAATAATTCCTCATCAACACAAATATTGCTCAGTTAACATATGTGTCATGCAGGCCTGGCCACACGGTGTGTGTGGATTTACGATTGAAGTCAACTGTTTAAAGACGGTACGTGGCATGTACCGCCCATTTGTAAGGTGTTCAAGCTTGCAGAGAAGTATATTTATGTTGTCGAGTATAACATTTGTTATATTTTTTTGTATTCCATTGGAAAGGGTAGACTATACACTGTATTATTTGTGCAGCATGTATGATGGGAAATGATCACAAGTATGTATTTTTCAATTGAAAATGAACATACGAATGACATTCTTGAGACAACCCCAACAACAACAACAACAAAACATAACCCCAAAGGTTTTAGTTTAGATGGATGAGGAAGTTGATGTATTGCTTATGGCAGTAATGCACATGGTTTGTTTTCTAACAAACTTTGGTGATCCTCAAGTTTCTTCATATTCCTCAGTTAACAACTTAAAGAGCACACAGACAGGCAGACAGACGCACACACATTCAAAGAACAAACCATTACCAGTTGGTAGAATGGCGGGGTAGTACTGTCCAGGAGGGGCTGAGAGATTCTGTAGACAGATAGTAAGATCTGGGTCTGTGATCTCCAGTTCCTTGAGAGATTCATTAGTGATTGCTGTGCCTGGAACAGAGTTAAGTGTATAAGAAGACATTGTCCATCACACTCACAAACAGAGAGTTGTCGCATAGAACAATAAAATATTGCCAATTTGTAATAACTTTTAAAATATTAAAACATCGGTAGTGAGCTGCTTTCATCAATGCCTTTCAGTAAATTCAAGACTGAAAATCAGTCATTTTGTCACATTTTCAGTCAAAATTAGTCATTCTAACATAAATGCAGTAGAATTACACAAAACTGATTTAACAAAATCAGTATTTTTCATGTAACCTTCAGTATTCTTCGCCACTTTCCAGCAGAAATTACAAAACTCAGTACCACTTGGCAGCTCTGCACTGTGTATATTTGTCTGTTTTTTTTTTTTTTACTTTCACTGATTTCAAAATTCTTCTTCATTTTTCAGACAGGAATTTCCCTTTTGAAAATCCTGATATTTACTCAATTTTAATTTTTCGTAGGCCTCATGATATTTTCTGACATCTGAACTAGCACTGCCACACTTTACAAAAGTTTGATGAAAATTTTGTCTGATCTACCAAAATTATACTTTGGCTGCCACAGACAAGACAAGGTGATATTGATAAGTAACAAGAATTGCTGTTAATAACCTTATGTTTTGTTGATATGCCTCTTAGACTTTTCAACGTTACTCCACACATATTTCTTGTTTCACATGAGCAGCTATTACTTATAATGTTTCTGATAGAACTGGAGCGACTAATCGCCATCTTTGAAAACTGGAAAGTGTATTTTATGTGTGGCAGCTGATTTCATTTAGGGTTTAGTAGGAGTTGGCTACACTACTACTACTCAACAGCCGCCTCAATTGTTGTCTTTGTTTCTTAACCATTTCTGTATTCCTGGTTTCAGCGAAGATGTATTGATGCACCGTACTGACCACACCATCATACATCAGTTCGTAACAGGTTGGGCAGTGAGAGCAACATTGGATGCCTGAGGGTTAGAGGAATGCATTAAAAAAATTGAGGGGGGGGTGCGATTTCAACTTTTCTGGTTGAAAATATAAGATTATAAGATTTTTTGTGGGACTGCTTTCGTTCAGAATTTGTACCACTCTTGTCCTAGCGGTAGCATTGTGTTTTGGTAGTTGTGTGTGCATGTGTATGTGTGTGTGGTGGGGGAAGGGGGGGGGAGGGGAACGAGGGATATTATTACCCTGCCAGGTACTACCACATGCATGAAGTTGGGAAAGGGGGGGGGGGCAGGCAGGCACCAGCCTTACTAATTTACTTAGTGTGGATGGGGGCAGGGAGATTGGGATAGTTTATGAAAATTTACCACAGGAAAATTAAAAAGCAAAGAAGAAAAAAAAAAGAATTCAAGGGTCTAAACCTTTAACCCTATATTAACTGGGGGGGGGTGTCAATTTGACCCCCACCCTCGATGAATTTCGCGACCATGCTGCCGCGCAAAATTTTTTGACCGTGTCACTCGCTGACTTTTTACTTTTAAGTCTTGCGCATCTCTTGAGACCGTTTTCATGAAAATCGGACATACCGTTACGATGCTACGCAACTTTTTATACATGCATGTCAACCCCAAAATTCCTAAAACACGTGATTTCATGTACAAAATCAATGGAAATTGTGTTTTCAGCCAAAAATCATAAATGTATGATTATTTTTGCTTTTACCGATTAAAATGAATTGATTTTATGCTGTTTATGATTGCAAAAGTGTCCCCAACAAATTTCATCAAAAAAAAATAGAAAACAAAAAGTCGAAAAAACAAAGAAATACATAAGAAATTCACAAAACAATAAAATACATAAAAAAATTTGGCAAATCTTTTTGTAGATAATTGTGAGAATGTCAGAATGAATATCATCACCAAAGATTAGTATTCTACTAGCTAATGTATAAAGTGAATGATAGGCGAAAACATAATTCTATGCACTTATTTGCATAATTAATTACTTTAAAAGTTGAAAAAATTAATTTTTGGAAAATTTTACTATACAGTCGTGTAGTTTACATCCGGCTCTAAGCGGCAGCAAATTTTCGCGGCAATCACGTGATCGGCGGTCAAGATCTGAAGGGGGGGGGGTCAATACCCCCCCTCCCCTCAGTAAAAACCTGGTCTGAAATAGCCCAGTTAAAATAGGGTTAAACTATGAAAGTGTGTGGTGCTTACACAATATGTACCTGTATCCGTGAAATTGGAGCAAGATCTGGCCACCAGCTTCTGTAGTCTCCCTGCCATGGCTAGAGACTTCAAGCCTTCATCAGTTAACTGTGTGCACATGAAGTAGAATAGGAGGTGACAAGTAAGTACTTATTCAGTGTTGAAGGGAATGGATAAACAATTAGCCCAAGACAAAATGTTAATATTAAGTTTTGTTTGTCTTTTTTTTTTGTGTGTGTAGGTGTGTGTTTTCTCTATGTCTGCAGTTAAGACTAGTCTCCAGAAAAATGTGCTGAAGACGAAAATATGTCCCACACAATACACACAAATGGCCATGGAGTTGTATTCTCCTTGGCGCGTTCAGAACTATATCAGGCAGATTTCAAACAGTAGTCAGGGAGATATTTATTAATAATATGCATCACAGAAGATAAAAATCTTTCACTCTTTATCAGGAAATACACAATTTGTCAAGATGTAGGAAAATCTGTAAATGTCCAGGAAACACCCTGCAAAATTAGGGACACTTTGCAGATGTGTGATTGATTATACTCCTCAATATAATTCATAGCCTGTGCACCAATGAATAACATTATAACAAATAATTAGCCTGTTTCCTACAAGAATCTGTAATTCCCCTAGAGTTAATACATGACACGTTTGGTTCCCATAGCCAACAAGTTAACAGATAAATCTAAAAGTACCTGGCCCAAGTAGCTGATGTTGAGTACTTCCAAATGAGGACATTTTGACAGTGACTGGAGTCCAGCTTCGGTGACGTTTTGATAGAAGCAGCCGTCGATCTTGATCTCTCTGAGGTAGGTACACTCAAGAGCCAGTCGGAATAACACAGCATCATCCACCGCCTGATTGTTACTCATCCAGAGTCTGTCTAGGTGGGTCAGGTGACGGATTGACTGAAGACCGACTGATGTCACTGTCAGGGGGAACAGATATCAAAATAGCATCATCATTAAAAGTAAAGGTAAAGGTAAAGGTAAAGGTAAAGGTAAAGGTGTGGGTTTATAGTCTGGTATCACCACGTAAATGCAGTTTCACACGACTTCACACATTACCCCCTGATCATTGGACACATGTCAAGCCTACACAATATTACGTGCCACCTCCACTCCCTGAGGAGTATTCTTAGTCCGGCTGCCTGTTAGTGCTCAGGAGCTAATTCATTAACAATTGGATTTCTCTGTCCTCTCAGGTACCCATTTATACTCCTGAGGGGAGTGAGGTAATGCGGATGAATTGTCATACCCAAGAATATAAACGCTGGCCGCGGAGGGATTCAAAGCGGGGATCTCTAGATCAGGAAGCTACGGCCTTATCGACTAAGCCACGATGCCTCCATGAATAGTTTCTACCGTTTTCACGATAGGATTATGGACATTCTCCTGGATGGAAGGATTTATCTTGAATTTGTTTATTTAAGAAGAATCAAGCATAAACATAACTAGCATTTTATATCGAGCCTTGATAGCATTACGGGATTCTTGCGTCTAAATTTTACCCCACCACTTATAACGCATGATCCTATGCATTCTGAATGCCCCATTAGGTGGGGTATAGCTACCCACTATCCAAATGACCCATTAAAAGTCTTATCAGTGACTAGCATCATCGCAGGAGAGGTGGTGGTTTTGGATTACACCTGCGATCCTCATCATCTTACGTAATAGTGTCAACAGACTCTTACAGGGCACTGCCTGAAAAGAAATGGGAAGTAGGAAATATGTATTTCATTTGTTTTAACATATTTAAATGTCCAGAAAGTACTCACAAGGTAGATGAAGACCCAAATTAAACTTCGAACGAAGGTAAATGACCCAGAACTGGAGATATAACAACATTTTTCACTCTTCAATCGCACCCCGCTCTCACTTGTTAGCACTGCACGCGAGATCACTATCTCGGTCTGTCATGATTATCTGACACCCTGTCAAGGTCACTTATCTGATAGGGAATCACGGCTCGGCGCTTTTGTTTACTTAGGCCAGCTGCAGTCTCAGATAACGATAAGAAGTAAAATGAATTTAGCAGGATGAAGCTTTTAAGCAGCGATTCCCGTCATGGAAATACACCCCATAGAGAGCTACATAACAGATTTGTCTGTCACAAGGCATACTGATGAAAGTTTTTTTAGAACGAGTCAACTTTTGACTCCCAAATTTTCACAGTAGAATCCTTGGACAGTTTACTTGATTCTGAGTAGTTTCAGCCGAAGTTGAGGACTACCCCCAATCATCATGTCAATTAGCTTTAACAGACAAACATGGACCACACAATTATGGATTACATGTGATTTACCTTTTGAACGGATGCCAGACACATTCAATATCCTCAGGCATGGGCATCTCTGTTTTTGAAAAAAATACAAACACAGAAAACATTTTGTTTCGAAATAAATTAGAAATAACACATATGCCTAGATAGTATAATGTCAAATATATGTGGAAACTTGGAATAAACTTGAACATTACCATGATACATCTATGTTTGAACCCATTGGAGACGATTTGATTTCACTATAGCACGCATTTTTCAGAGACCCCAACACAAGATAACTCGTACTTAGTCTCCAACGGGTTAATGTCCCATCAAATAAGGTAGATGTAAACACTGCCGACATTGTTGGAGAAGACTGTGAGGAGAATGAAAAGATCAAAGAAAATCTTAGGAAGAGGGGATTTGGAGGTATTAAAGTATGATACTTTTTTCTGCAATCAGTACTTCTTACTGTATTTCTTATTAGGACCGGATATCATTATTGTAAGTTAAAGACACTATATAACACTGTGAAAGCCCCATTTTAAATAATTATCAAAATTTGCCATCTGACCTGCATGATAGTGATTGGATAGACGAATAAACACCCTAGAACACTAAACTTTAGACAATTAGACTGTCTTGAATTAATGTCCTGGGACCAAAATTATTTAGCACAGAAGTCTGTGGGTGAAAAACTAAAATTGGTCGCACACTGCTTTCCACTTTTTTAAAGCATGTCATGATCCTTTTGAACTGTTACTTTTCCAGGACCTCATATTTAGATTTTATCAAAGCAACTAGTAGCATTAGGAATCATGAAGCTCACATTTTCAAAGCTGAAAACATTCTTGAATCGTCATTCAGCAAGTAAGAGGGCAATACTTGGCACTGTTTTACACAGCGCCATATTGCCCTTTTACTTTCTGAATGAAAAAATGATGCCTTCAAAGCGCCCTGTCCTTCAACCTACCTGTGTCAGGCTATGGAATCCCCTGTCTGTGATGCTGGCACAACTACTGAAGTTTAACTCCGTCAGGCTGCCACATTTAGACGTCAAACAATCCAGGCCTTTATCATTGATACTGCTGCATCCCTCCACTAGTACTGTCTGGCAATTCTTGTTCAGAATATGAAAGCACTAGAATGGCAAAACAATTTGGGAAAGTATAAAATAAGCAGCAAGTTTCACATTTTCTACAAAGAAAAAAAAAAATTCTATATGAATACAAGTTTCAATATTCAGGTTTAGTTTTTCACACTTGTGATAAAAATCCAGGCATGTTAACCAGAGACACCGGATTGTTTTGTACTTTATATATATATCCTTTCAAAGTGTATTATGATTTTCTGTGAAAATCCAAATTTTTTTGAGATTAAACATTTTAACTTATTAAGTTGGTTCAATGTTTGTTCATTTATGAAAAATACCATTTAATGGAATTTCAGTGATGTTAATCATTCCAATTAAGAGGTTTGAAAATGGTTGTCTTCTTGGCGATACTACCCCACTGAAGTTACATGAGGATGAGCCAGTGCACCGTCAGCCACTAAATATTGAGTAGAAAATAAGAGTGTTTAAAAAATTCCTTGCCCTGTATTTATACCACCGTTTTGTCTCATCTTCTTCTTCTTCTTCTTCTAAGATACTGCCCAACATTCCGTAGAGAAACCAACCGGCAGGTGTGTGGTGCGCTGATGGTGAAAGCGCGGAGGGAGAAGAACTAATTTTGGTTGCTTTGCTTGTTGTCAAAATTTTTTTGGGCTGCGAATCATGTAAGAAATATGAAGTAAAGGTCTATATTCATGACTTTCAAACTTTCAGTCTTTTGCTCCTTTGGTCTATCAAACCTGTGATGTATCTGGAAATTCTTAGTGTTATGAGCTTAGCAAATTGTATACACGCTGCCAGAACGTCCACTGCTAAGAATATAAAGCTTACAGATTAAACCTGCAATATGTTGGGATGTGGGGGCAGTATAAGTTGTGAGGTTACTGCTTAAAGACGCAAGCTAACATTGTGGAACTTCAATTTAAAACAAATTGTCAATCTTTAATATTTGAGCGACATAGCAGTGCTTAAATGGACAAATAAACAAAGTTTGGAGAGTTATGCTGCCACTGGTATGGTATGTATGAATACAATTTTTTCAGGGTTTCATTTGTAGACCTTATCAGACACTTAGAGCATAGAGGATTATATAGCTCACCTTTTTTTTAACTGTGGTCATTGTTAGCTGGTGTCTTTAATACAGAGATGTCTTAATGTCATTACAACTACAAGGTACCCAGCAATTCACAGAAATCCCTGATTTTTCCCTGATGGAAGTTTAAATTTCAGGATCATCAATTTGATCTATTTCTTGTTTCACATACATGTACATGTATTTCTTTCTTGGCTCGTGACCATGTACAAGAGAACAGAAAGTAACACCACTGGTCAAACTGAATTCTCCGATTTAAGGGACTTTTCTCAAATTCCCTGACTTTCCCTGACTGAAAAAGCGGAAGTCATTTAGCAGGTTTTCCCTGATTTCCAGGTCGGCTGGGAACCCTGGACTTAATTTGGTTTTCTACCAGTATACATATAATTTTTCAGGCCTTGGTAGTTTTGAAAGTAATTGGGCAATTCCACAGTAACGGGCGTAAAACAAAAAATCATCATTAAAGTCACATTTTTTTTGTTTCCTCAGCATTTTATGTGGACCATTCAAATTAAAGAAAAAATTAAAACTTTAAGATTACCTTGATTTTCAACATAAGCCCCACAAAAATCTTCGTGTACAAATTTCCCGTGCAACGTTCTTAACAGGACGGAATGTTTCGTCACAAATTCTCCCATCCTTGTTACAAACGTGGTATAGGAAATTTGTACAGGCAGATTTTGAAAATATGCAGTAAACTTCACTGTTCAGTATAATTTTGCTGGTGTTACCTCCTTGAGAGGAGATTTAATAATTCATAATATTTTAATGGTACTAGGAAATCTTAATTTCCACTTGTACTTTTCATTTCCAAAAATTTCCCTTTACCTTGGAATTGCTCAATTTTGTTTGATATCTACCTTTCCATTGATCCTCTTGTTATCCTGAAGGTCCACATATATTAGATTTTCACAGTTATGAAACAGCCACCAAATGCTGTGAGAATAAAAAAATTGATGCATGTACTTAGTCAAAAATGTAACTTAAATTATATTTTTCATTTTGTTGTTATTTCAGCATACAAAATTCAATTTGTTTTGGGACGAGTTGAAGAATGGAGGAAATGGAAAATGCTGTCATAATCAGATCACTAGTATAATTATGCAGCTCTTAACCATGCCCCCACAAAAGAATAACAAGCGAATAAATAAGAAAATACCGGTAATTAATAAAACATTATATAAAATGAGAGAATGGTTAATATATTTTTTGTCCTGGCAAAATTCATTCACCCTAAACATGAAAAAAAAAACTAGAAAAGTTCGACTGCACGCAGCCGATGGGTATGCCTCCGCCCAGTGCGCCCACTATGTAGGAGCTAACAACCTAATTATATCAACAGTTAGCACTCCTAACTGAAGTTATAGGTTTGGCACAAAGTTCATTGTCTTTTGACCCTTGACCCTGACCGTTGACTCCATTAATTTCCCAAAATATTTGTCGTTTGGTTTTGAACCTAACCGCCAAATTACATCAACAGTGAGCACTCTTTACTGAACTTATAGGCAGAAAATAGCATTTTGGGACAAAGTTCATTGACCTTTGACACTTGACTTTGACCTCTGACCCCTGTGACTCTACCAAAATATTTGTCTTTTGGTTTTGAATCTAACCACCAAATTACATCAACAGTGAGCACTCCTAACTGGAGTTATAGGCCGAAAATGAGATTTTGGGACAAATGTCATTGACCTTTGACCCCTGTGACTCTACCAAAATATTTGTCTTTTGTTTTTTAACCTAACCACCAAATTATGTCAACAGTGAGCACTCCTAACTGGAGTTATAGGCAGAAAATGGTATTTTACGGCAAAGTTCATTGACCTTTGACCTTTGACCCTTGACGGATTTGTCCCAAAATCTAATCAATTCATCCTTGCCTAGTGGTCTACCCTTGGTCCAAGTATCATTAAAATCCCTCCAGCGGTACTTCAGTAATATTGTTCACAAGAAAGTGTGGATGCACGGACGTACGGACGGACAACCCGAAAACATAACCGCCTCCGGCTCCCTTACGGGGCGGAGGCATAAAAACAACAACTAAAACATCGGGGGGGGGGGGGGGGCCGTAATATAGCCCCTCCTTCGACAAAGTTCGCGACCATTACTCCATGTGAGATTTTTTAACACGCCGCTCGCTGACTTTTTACTTTCAAGTCTCGCGCATCTTTTGAGACCATGTTTGCGAAAATTGGACATACCGTTACCACACTGCGTGACTTTTTGTACATTGCATGTGTTACAATATTAATTGTGTTTTCAGCCGAAATTCATAAATGTACGATTATTTTTACTTGTACTGGTTGAAATGAATTAATTTTATGCTATGATCACAAAAGTGTCCCTGACAAATTTCACTGAAAAAACAAAAAAATACAAAGGTCAATAAAACAAAGACAAAAATCAGACGGGTGGCACAACGTACCATCCGCTGTGAATTACCGACTATCAGCACCCTGTTCAATGACAGGGTACTGACAAAAAAA
>JZLH01S0235394.1:18727-28866 GCA_001188425.1 Eucidaris tribuloides | reverse complement strand
TTTCATGGGTCTATAGCTAACGAGACTAGGGTTAGGTTAGGGTTAAGGATAGGGTACCCTAACCCTACCCTAAACCCTAACTAAGAGATATTTGCTGTTGGACATGGATAGCTTATAGAGTATGACCGCTGCATACTTCATGTAGTTTATGAGTTTATATACCTCCCTAATACTGTTTCTGACTCAAAATTGCCTCACAATATTGGTAAAGACCAGGAATACAGTAAAGAAACTCAATATTGGTGCCATTAAATTTTCCAGAGACAAGTGATAATGCACATCAAGCACAGCGAGACTAGAATGTAAGTTCATAGTGTTCAGTTTGAGTATGATGAACATTGCCAACAGGTATACCGTAGTCTTTGACCTAGAATTGTGTCCATGCTGGCCTCGGTTAAGTCTTCCAGTGTCACCTTTGTACTGGGAGGTAATGTTATTTAGGTACAGTCTCGGGTCCCGGATTTGGGGGGGGGGGGTACTTACGTATATTGGGTATGAAGGGATGTGCCGCTCGGAAGGGGGACTTTTTCACAAAAATCCTTAGACAGGGTCCCCTTTTCATCAGAAAGACATGGGTCTCATTTATCAAATTTTTAAAATTTTCGGCGCGCTTTGCACGCAAATACTCTCAATTTTCACATTTTCGAATGCAAATACATGCTATTTTCAATTGCGCGCCGAAAATTATTGAAATCCTTACAGCAAAAGGACCCTTAGATATGGGTATGGGTTCGGAGTTCTCAGCAGCACACCCCCGTCCAACTATGATCTTTGTACCCCCCTCCCCGGGTCTCAGGTGCAGGGCATAGGTGTTCATTGGTGAATGGTAATGGATTGCAGGCCTATGATACTTATCTGCATCAAATAATCACTCTTTGTACCCCCCATCATACATTGTAGGCCTACTACAAATTATATAATCACTCTTTGTAACCCCCCCCCCCCCCATCATACATTGTACTAAAAATTGTATCTATAAACGCAAATGATAGCAGAATTACACTAGTAGAGCTCCGTTTACAGTAGTTTCTATGTATACAACAACTTAACCTGAGGTCGCGCTTAACTTTTTTTAAAACTAGCCAGGCGGACTACTTAATTAGTTTAAATTTTGGATAGTCCACCAGTATTCTGACTAGCCTGCCCCCAAAACGGAATATTTTTCAGAATGTTTCATATGACATGAATATTTTGGCGAGCCATGCGGACTATAGTTATTTTAGATTTTGGCTAGCCCGCCATGGTTTTTGCTAGCCGATGGTTAGCAGGTTACTGTTAATCATGAACACTAACAACACTTAAATTAGCTTTTTGTCAATATCTGTGCAGTTATCTGAGATATTATAAATATGACACAAAAATATTATAAACAAACGATATGTGCACCTAAAAATGAAAATGCAGAGATGACACTGGAAGACTTTCATGAGGCCATATGGACGCAATTCAAGTCACCGAATATCTGTTGGCAGTGTTAGTGCACACTAACACACTCTGAACAAATTGAACACTATGAACTCACATTCTGGTCTTGTTGTACAGAAAATTACTGTTTCAGGTATGTAAAAACATTGTTATGAGACCGTGATTTTGAGTTAGAAATGGTATATTTTTTTATTTAAGTATACTTGGTAGTAATGCATCAAGCTATATCCATGCCCAACATAAAATATTATAATTTTGGTTATTATTTGTCTCTGGTAAATTCAATGTCAGCTTACATTGAATTTCTTTACTGCATTCCAGGTCTGTAGCAATATTGTGAGGCGATTTTGAGTCAGAAACAGTATTATTTGGAAGTATACTTGGCGGTAATGCATCAAGCTATCAGCAAGCTATTGGAGCGTCCTCATCTAATGCTAGTTTGAAAGTCAATCGTATCAGGAATTATATCTAGGGTTTTGGTTTATGGTTAGGGTTTAGGGTATATCCTTAACCCTAACCTAGCCCTAGTCTGGTTAGGTACAGGCCCATAAAAAAATGTTATTATGGCAGTTCCACATGTTGTAATTTCTGCACCCTACATAAATCACTGAATGTGGGACTACAGTGATACCTGAATGCATTATTGCCAACTTCAGGGGGTATGTACAGGGGGGTTAGACTTTATCAAAAAGTTTATCATTGGTATTTTCTTGTTCATACTGACCATCTCCATATTTTAAGGGGGGTATATCAAAAAGTTGGTACTAATACCACCCCCTATTTACACCTGTATGATCATTGCCCTGAATATTGCTCGCTCTGAATCTCTCCCATTTTTGAGTAATTACTCAAAATGGAAAATGTTGGGGTCCCCCCCCCCCCCCCGCGACATTTTCTACGTACATGTAAGTCCATACTACATATTCTCTGATAATTTTAACATTAAACAATTTGTGCTATAACCAATTTTCAGTGGGTTTGATGTAGTTTTCTGATGTCTAGGGTAATAATAGAATACTTAGTTAACGATTGACGAAAAAGTTGTCTGATCGATCAAAGCTATACTTGGCTTCAAAGACAGAGTATGGGATTTGCATGTCATGAAATCAGCTCAAATCATTCGCAATGTGAAGATTGGTATAAATACATGTAAACGCCTGTCATAGAACCTCTGGGTAGAATACATGTACGTAGTTTTTTATTTCTGGACATTTAAAGTTCAAAATATACAGTGACTTTAGCGTGCACGGGCCATTCCAAAATTGTCCGATCAGCCGTTAGCCGAAGATCGTGCGGACTTTAGCCTCAGCCGTTAGCTGAAGGTCGTGCAGAGTTTAGCCGTTTAACCAATCAGTGTGCTCCGCTGGTCATGTGAGCGTACACATACAACCGCGATTCGCAATTTGAGCAAAATTTAAACTCGCAGAAAGAACAATATTCTGGTAACATATCGTTATTAGTTTTTCCTCATAAAACAACAAATTCATGGCGTATGGATCTCAAATTTTCAACACACCACTACTGTTTGGTATTGATAATGAAGGGAAGTAATGGACTTGCAAATCCCAAACACAATCTTTAACTGTTGGGTTTTTGCCACATTTCAGGTTTTAAATATCTTTTATTTACTATAACCAGTCTATATTTAAATTGCTTGTACATTTATTTTTAAACTGATGCATATGTAATTTGTTTGTACTGGATAAGATTGTTTACACACAGAGTTATTCTCAGAGCTGATAACTATTTGGGTGATAATTAAACACTTGTGTCTATTTTTAGAATCAATATGGCCAGGTCCTATTTGGATTTGATAAGTGGTTGGCTTGCATGGGGAAGAAGGTTTTCTTCATTTTTATTTCATTTGCAAATAATTTTATGACATGTACATTCTTCAGAGTTTAGATTATTTAAACTTGTGTGTGTGTGTGTGTGTGTGTGTGTGTGTGTGTGTGTGTGTGTCTGGATGTTAGGAATGGATAATAGGGTCGGTCTTATCCAAAATAATCCCCACTGTTTTGAAAGTGGGTTTGTGTAAAATGGATAGTACATGTACCTTATTTCCTGTAGTAGCAACTTTCCTAATCGTCCAACCTAAGATCAAACATTTGAGACCTGTCACCACGATACCCTGATAAATTCACACAACCCAAATGTAAAGAAACTGCCAAAATCTTGTAATTATGATATGATGTCTGAAAGTGAAGTGTCCTCCAAACGTTTTATGACCTTCACATTTTGCAAAAGTTGAATATTATATTTTTCACCCAAAGTATTTTTCCTTCTCTGTTTATGTTTCATAAGATGTGCGACTTAATCAGGGTATCCTGGTGACAGGTCACAGTATCTTATACAGGCTACGTCAAACTTGTCTAAATATCAAATTTTCCTTCACAAATCATTCAATATTGATTAATGGTGTTTTGTCTAACTTGTAGGCTGTTAAGATGGAGGTTGGACTACAAGAGGAGGTGACAACTGATGCCATCAAAGCGGCTCTCCTGACCAAAGTACCCGCTGCAAAACAGGAGTAAGTCATGATAAAAAGAAACATACATGTACCTCAAATCAAATAATGACAATTCCGTAAGTCCTGAAAAGTCTGACATTGTAATATTTTAAGTCTTCTGACCATCCTTTACAAATTATCCCCTCGGGAACACACAGAGCCCATCATCTTCATTTCTAAATTTGATTAAAATATGTACAATAAGTCTGAGTGGAAAGTGGGCTTGAATGGAGCAAGTTGAAATATTGCAAGGAATACAGGATTTTCTTTTTATTTTTAAGGTGAAAACCTTGTACCTCAAAATTTTTACATGTTTAGGAAATAGAAAAAAGTCATTTCAACACTTACAAGACCTATCTTTGTGATTTGGAGAACAAAAAACCTTGCTAAAAATGCAAGGAACAATGGTAATTTTCATACTTGCAGACACAGACACAGACACACACACATGCATACTCACAAACAAAGACACACTCTTATACAATTTCTTGGAAAATGAAATAAAATCAAAGTAATAAATTTGCAGTTTTGTCACCCCAGAGATGATTGAGAGCAGGTATTGGACTTAAAGAGAATGCACAGTACTGGTTGATTACTTGCAGAACAACAACATTTTAATATCAACTGCTTTCAAACCTTCTGTGAACAGATGGTATTCTAAAAATGTCACTATAGTACAGGAGAGAGTAGTTGAAAACAACAGAACACTTCGTTTTGGACATAGTGTTACACAAATCCCCACTGCTGACAAAGTACTAACACAGAAATCAAAATGTGGGACTATGTTAATTGTTGCCATACACACTGCAGCAACGGAGCCTACTCCGTCAGTTACTCAAACTGCCAATTCCTATTAAAGCTTTTTATGTTTTTCGTTGATATGAAGCTGAATTAGTCCCATTATATGCAAATGTATTTACTCTCAGCTGGCGAAATATGGAATGTGAAATTTGATGAAAGATTTTCCATCAATCACCCAGTACTGTGTATTCTCATTTAAACTTCTGTAAAGCTTTTAGAGCTTCATGTTTTAAACATTACCCATGAATCATAATCCTGTGTGCAAATTTTTATATAAATCCTTCATAGGCAAGAGCAAGGGATCACACCCCGGATGACCTCAGGCTATTGTACCATTGGACTCTTAACAGATAACTATATCTAAATAGTCAATAATTGATTATTACTCAAACTGGTGGGTTACAGTCAATGCTCAGGCAGCTTAACATTGGGCTGGGTGAGACGCGGAATTATGCAAGTCAGGCTTTTGAGGGTTTCTGTCTGATACTGTGTATCACCGATTACACCGATTATTATCCGTTTCTGGCTGTGAGACACCATATATATGATAAATTTTGTGGTGTCCTTGACGTGTGAAGTGACTCAAGTCCAGAATTGTGTTATCAGATATAGGATATTTGCTGATCTTGCCAGAATTAGATCTAGAATTTTATTTAGAATTTGATCTGTCTTTTGAATCTCAGGTACAATCATTTTTTGTGGATGTGTAATTGCTTTATCATGACAATTTGATTTATCTACTTCTGTCTATCTGACTTTTGATGACATAAATGGTACCGGGTACCAGACTAGAATCCGTCATTTTTGTTGATTATTAATTTTTTTAGCACTGTACCGTGGGTTACATTATGTAAAGTTATGTAATAAGTGTGAGAAAATAACAAATTTAGGCTTCATTTTTACCATTTTACGTATTTTATTGCTTTTTGTTGTGCACATTGCCACCGGTTATTGCGTATAACCTGATTTACAGTGATCATAATTGAAGAAATACATTTTTGACACGAGTGCGGTGCTACAGACAACCACCGGTACACGGGGTACAACGGTACTTCGCAGGTAGCGCTTGTGCCATCATTTGTCTCTCTGAGAGCCGGCTTCTACCTATCTATTTAATTTATCTATCTATCATATCTATCTGTCTATCTACATGGACAGCTGTATCTATCTCATGTATCTATTCTGTCATCTATCTACAGTATCTATCTACTCTATCTATCTACCTATCTATCGTATTGTCTATCTGGTCTATTATTTCACATTTTTTGTACATGTTATGTATGTACAGCTAATGTACGTTCTTGCTCAGAGCTTTGGACAATGTCAATATAGATTCCACGGTAAGGTGTAGAAATTATATGATTAAAAACTCTCTAATTTTTAAATAATGGATGCTCATCTTTGCCTAAACAAATTGAATTTCTTCTAATTCATTCTAAAAATAACAAATTTTCTCCTATTGTGGATAAACTATTTCCAAAACAGATTAGGTTTACTGAAGTTTAGCTTTAACTCAAAATCTGTTGTAGTAGGTAGATGTGTGCTTTAACTTGCAAAATGTTTCAGCCTTCCCCCTCATCATATTAATGTATATGTCAGACTCTTACGATATACCTGAATCTACTAGACAGTCAGATATTGACTTTGCTTACTCAATCTCAAGGGGCAATAAGCCCTCAGAACAGGCGAGACAGTAATGACAGTATGCAATACATGTAGCATATTTGTACACTCTGTTCTGGGGTGTCTGCGATGTAACTCCAAAACCAGCCATGTGCTCATTTTATATGTACATCATGAAAGACAAATTAATTTAGTGTGATATCAGACTTGAGATAAATGATGAATTATTTCTTTGTATTTTTCATGGTGTTTCATACTGTGAAGTGTATTGTGACATCCAAAAGTTTACAGTAGATGTTATTTTCTACTTGAATTATTGGTACTTGTATTTTACTGCTTTGGAGAGGCTGATCATGTGATCGAGAGATTTATATGTACATTTTTAATAATGCTATAAATGAGGAAAAATTTATTGACCCTTGGTAATTTATGGGGCTCCTGTGCAAATAACAAGGGCTCTTATTGCCAACTTAGGAGCAAATTGCTTTGCACTGCATATTTTCCTGATTAGCCACATTATAAAGGCAAGTGTACGTTTTAGCTCGATCAGACAACTTTTTTGTCAATCTTTTTATGAACATGAAATATGTCGGGCGGTCGCCCACCCCCAACATTTTACATTTTTAGTGTTACTTAAAATGAAGAATTTTAGATTGAGCAATTTTCATTTAGTTCTACTCTGAAAAAAAAAAACATATCAAAGATTCATGGTTACACCATTAACAAAACTACACTTGGGCTTCAATATAACCAGAGAAAAGAAACTGATAAGTCAAAAAACCCTTTCTACCAATTTTGCTCATATTCCTATTTGTTAGTCTTTGTGAATGTTAAAG
Source organism: Eucidaris tribuloides (assembly GCA_001188425.1). Classification (NCBI taxonomy): domain Eukaryota; kingdom Metazoa; phylum Echinodermata; class Echinoidea; order Cidaroida; family Cidaridae; genus Eucidaris; species Eucidaris tribuloides. The sequence goes on along the minus strand of JZLH01S0235394.1, from coordinate 21,672 downwards.
ATCTTGTTTTCTTCAAGACATTCAACAAAAATTCACACTGCCATTCAAAACTTCATTGTAACAAATGTATTTATTTCTTTTCTGTGCTGTTCTTATTTCAGAATGGTTGCGATTTCATCAGAGACTGGTCACCCAGTTCCGCGAGCTCTACTTCACTATCTAGAATCACCATTAGGTGAGAGTTTTAAAAGGAATGTGCATTAACCCCTTGATTCCTGAGTTATCAAGTGGAGGATACAAATGGCAATGTGTACCCTGCTGTCTTCGGCACTCTGCAAACCTTCCATGTCTCCTCAAATTTGCAAAAAACTTAAAGTCACATAAAATACGTCCCTTTATGTCCCCGCAGATGAAGTCGGAGCTGGGATAAGCGTTCCCTGTTATCCCGTCTGATCCTTCTGTCCTTCCATTTGTCTGTCCGACACTGGTTCACACAATAAGTTAAAAAAACTGTTAGGACAAATTTGAACCATTTTTTGGTTGTACATGTATGTAGAGTGACACTTAAAACACAGCCAAGGTCGAATTTGGATTTTGCAGGTCAAAGTTACACAGCTTTATAATGCAAATTGGTTTCGCACGAAAACTTAAATACATGTGGAATGGATTTTCAATCATTTTTTTTATGTGTAGGGTAGATCTTAGTAAATACAGGGATTTCACGGGATAACATACTTGTACTTATATCAATAACATTAAAGATGGCGGTGAAGCCTGTTTAGATTACAAATACTGCCAGTATTTGAAGTAAAAAGTGAATAATTGAAATTACAGTTGGATAAATATTTGCAGTTGTGGACTGCAATCAGTAGAAGTTATAAGTACTTAGCAATTTTCGTGTAATAAAGCTCTTCTACGGTCAGAAGCAAGACATTATGATGATTATTCTTTTGATCAATAACCATTGTCTAGAGCAATGTAATTAGCCAAGTTGGTTACTTGACAATTAGCTCATAGTTGGCCAGGTGGGAATGATTAATCTTGTTTATAAATATGTAGAAAATATGGGGGGCATGGTGTTAAATTTTATCTCTTACCACACGTTGTTTTTTTCTTTGATCTCACCTGATTACACAAAACAAGAGGGCGTTTTACAGGTTGATAGTAACGTGTTGGCTTATGGGACACCAGATGTGTCATGTATTTAACGTCTATGCAAAATTACCCAATCTCGAGTCAACAGGTTAAGAATAAGTGCCAACGTTCAATTCTATACACATTCTAATACTACAAATTCATGATTTACCGATAATGATAGTTTGATAATTTTTGTATTTATTTAAAACTAGAATCATACGCACTATAGCTCACAATAATAGTTTCCGTATTAAATTTCTTTCACTCTCATAACCCATTATTCAGTAATTTTTTTTATTAATCTTTTAATAGGAAAAAAAATCAATTCCACATTGTAGTGATGTATTAACATTTAACACACAACTCCCAAAGACAGGAAATCTCTTTGCACCTCCCCCATACACATAAGGTCATATCATGACCTTATTGCTACTGATGAAGGAATGTCTGTAAAATACTGAAGATCAGTGATTAAATTAGAATTTGAAATGCTTACCCCAAATCAACTCCAGCGTAGTGGTGATCTATCATGCTATGATTTTGTCTACTATGAAGACAATAATTCAAGTCAAGGTCTACATTACACTATCAACGTACACTAAAATTGAGCTTGTCTTGCTCATATACCATTGTATTAAAGGCTGATTAATGGTATTCTCTTCTATATACCAGTGCATGTACACAATGTTACATTTTATTAGGCATGTAAGAGAGAGATGCCGCGTCTTTATGTAACAGTAATACACAGCATGACTGCCCAGCCTAGGTACGGGAGTTCTCATGGAATTAGTCGCACACAAAATTATCATGAGAATGGTAACCCAATTCACTAGCCATATTCGAATTCTGCCATTGAGTAGGTAGTATGGTTTGCATGAACTCAGGGCACAGTCAGTCAGCAAGATCAATTCAGGCTAGTGTGGGCTTAGATCTAAATCACATGTTAAGTTATGCTCGGTTTGATTCCCTGCACCTGTTGTGTTAATGCCAGCCACTTACAACACCTGTGGTCATTGATTATGCCTAGTTATTCTGACGGAGTGGGGGGGGGGGCATGCATGTGTAAAAAACACGTACAAAACAGTTTCCTTTTCACAGTCGGTGATGTACGCGCACATGAAAATCCGGTAACAAAAATTGAAAAAATCATGAAAAAAGGGTATACTTCTTAACAGAGGCTTGACTCTTAAAAGGGTATCTTTTCATACTTGAATACTTGTTTAGGTACTGGAATACGTGTGTCTGTAGGGTTTCAGCAAAGATTGACAGAATAAATTACATGTACTGTTTAGGGTCCATTTGAAAGGTCGCATACATGTGCAGGTGTAACACGTGTAATCACCACTATCTATTTCATATTGAATACTTGTTTAGGGTACTTGAATACTTGGTAGGGTTTCAGCAACAGATTGAAAGATAATTACATGTACTTTGTCTTAGGGTCCATTTTGAAAAGTCCTAACATGTGAAAGGTGTACCCGTGTAATGACAGTGCCCCCCCCCCCCCCCCCCCCCCCCCCCCCCGATAATAAAATTCTCTGAATAAAGATACTTGCTTTCTTCAGTCGACTGTCTCATTAAAAAGTAATAATAAATTAAGTGAAGTAAATGATACTTACATGCATCAAAACTTTGAACAGTCACGGTGAGATCAATCTTAAATATTGTGTGTATTTCCATATCATCAATATACAATATGTTACTTTTTGATGGTTCTAGGTGCATACAGTTCATTATTAATGACAGTGTTAAATCTTTTCCAATTCTTCTCCATCAGTTGCTTAACTGACAAAGGTACGTGTTGGATCTGGCAGCTAAGATGACGCAACGGCTGAATACCTGTGCAAGTCTGTTGATCTGGAATTATC
>JZLH01S0235394.1:6734-16880 GCA_001188425.1 Eucidaris tribuloides | reverse complement strand
GAGAGATTTATTGTAACATTTTATAATAATGCATATACATGAGGAAAAAATTTATTGAACCCTGTGGTAATTTATGGGGGCTCCTGTGCAAATAACAAGGGCTCTTATTGCCAATTAGGAGGCAAAATTGCTATGCACTGCATCATTTTCCCTGATTAGCACATTATAAAGCCAAGTGTAGTTTTAGTCGATCAGACAACTTTTTTGTCAATCTTTCATGAACATGAAATATGTCGGGCGGTCGCCACCCCCCAACATTTTACATTTTTAGTAGTTACTTAAAAATGGAAGAATTTTAGATTGAGCAATTTTCATTTAGTTCTATCTGAAAAAAAAAAAACATATCAAAGAATTTCATGGTTAACCATTAACCAAAACTACACTTGGGCTTCAATATAACAGAGAAAAGAAACTTGATAAGTCAAAAACCCTTTTACCAATTTTGCATCATATTCACTTTTTGTTAAGTCTTTGCTGAATGTTAAGATCTTGTTTCTTCAAGACATTCAACAAAAATTCACACTGCCATCAAACTATCATTAGTAACAAATGTAATTTATTTCTTTTTCTGTGCTGTTCTTTATTTCAGAATGGTTGCGGATTTCATCAGAGACCTGTACACCCAGTTCCGCGAGCTCTACTTCACCTATCTAGAAATCAACCCACTAGGTGAGAGTTTAAAAGGAATGTGCATTAACCCCTTGATTCCTGAGTTTCCAAGTGAGGATACCAAATGCAATGTGTACCCCTGCTGTCTTCGGACTCTGCAACTTCCTGTCTCCATCAATTTGCAAAAAACTTAAAGTCACATAAAATACGTCCTCTTTATGTCCCCGCAGATGAAGTCGGAGTGGGCATAAAGCGTTGCCCCTGTTCATCCGTCTGTCCTTCTGTCCTTCCATTTGTCTGTTCCGAACTGGTTCCACACAATAAGTTAAAAACTGTTAGACAAATTTGAACATTTTTTGGTGTGTACATGTATGTAGATGACACTAAAACACAGCCCAAGGTCGAATTTGGATTTTGCAGGTCAAAGTTCACAGCTCATTATAATGCAAATTGGTTTCGCACGGAAACTTAAAATACATTGAATGGATTTCAATCATTCTTTTTTATGTGTAGGTAGATCTTAGTAAATACAGGGATTTCAGGGATAACATACTTGTACTTATATCAAATAACATTGAAAAGATGGGCGTGAATGCCTGTTTAAGATTACAAATACTGCAGTATTTGAAGTAAAAAGTAGAATAATTGAAAATTACAGTTGGATAAATATTTGCAGTTGTGGAACTGCAATAGTAGAAGTTATAGTACTTAGCAATTTGTGTAATAAAAGCTCTTTACGTCAGAAGCAAGCATATATGATTATTCTTTGATCAATAACCATTGTGCTAGAAGCAATGTAATTAAAGCCAAGTTGGTTACTTGACAATTAGCTCATAGTTGCACAGCCGGGAATGATTAATCTGTTACTAAATTGTAGAAAAAAATATGGAGGGGCATGTGTAAATTTTTCTCTTTCCACACGTGTTCTTTGATCTCACCTGATTACACAAACAAGAGGACGTACAGGTTGATATGTTAACGTGTTGGCTATGGGAACCAGATGTGTCATGTATTAACTCTATGCAAATTACCCAATCTCGGAGTCAACAGGTTAAGAATAAGTTGCCACGTTCGAAATTCTATACCACATTCTAATCTACAAATATCATGTTTACCGATAATGATAGTATGATGATAATATTTTGTATTTAAAACTAGAATCTATACGCACTAAGCTCACAATAATAGTTCTCCGTATTAAATTTCTTTCACTTCAATAACCATTATTCCAGTAATTTTTTTTTAATCTTTTAATATGGAAAAAAAAATCAAATCCACATTGTAAGTGATGTATTAACATGTAAAACACAATCCCTAAAGACAGGAAATCTCATTTGCACCCCTCCCCCAGTACACCATAAGGTCATTCATGACCTTATGCTACTGATGAAGGACATGTCTGTAAAATCTGAAGATCAGTGATTAATTAGAATTTGAAAAATGCTACCCCAAATCAACTGCCAGCGTAGTGTGTGATCTATCATGCTATGAATTTTGTCTCTATGAGACAATAATTCAAGTCAAGGTCTAACATTCACTATAACTACACTAAAATTGCTTGTCTTGCTCATATACATTGCTATTAAAGGCTGTTAGATGGTATTCTCTTCTATATACCAGTGCATGTACACAATGTTAATTTTTAGGCATGTAAAAGAGATGCGCTGTCTTTAATGTAAACAGTAATAACAGCATGCTGCCCAGCCTAGGTACGGGAGTCTATGAATTACAGTCAGCACCACAAAATTATATGAGAATGGTAACCCAATCTCACTAGCCATATTACGATTCTGCCATGAAGTAGGTAGTATGGTTTGCATGAGATCAGGCACACGTCAGTCAGCAGAATCCAATTCAGGCTAGTGTGGGTAGATCCTTAAATCAACATTGTTAAGTTCTGCTCGGTTTGACTTCCCTGCACCTGTTGTGTAATGCAGCCATTACAAAACATGTGGTCATTGATTATGGCATAGTTTATTCTAGACGGGTGGGGGGGGGGCATGCATGTGTAAAAAAAACACGTAAAAACAGTTTCTTTTCACAGTCGGGTGATGTACGCGCACAGTGAAAATGGTAACAAAATTGAAAAAAATCATGAAAAAAAGGGTATACTTTTAACAGAAGGTTGACTTTAAAAGGGTATCTTTTCATACTTGAATACTTGTTTAGGGTACTTGAATACGTGTGTAGGGTTTCAGCAAAGATTGACAGATAAATTACATGTACTTGTTTAGGGTCCATTTTGAAAGTCCATACATGTGCAAGGTGTACACCGTGTAATGACACTATCTTTTCATACTTGAATACTTGTTTAGGGTACTTGAATACTTGTGTAGGGTTTCAGCAAAGATTGACAGATAAATTACATGTACTTTGTTTAGGGTCCATTTTGAAAAGTCCTAACATGTGAAAGGTGTACCCGTGTAATGACAGTGCCCCCCCCCCCCCCCCCCCCCCCCCCCCCCGATAATAAAATTCTCTGAATAAAGATACTTGCTTTCTTCAGTCGACTGTCTCATTAAAAAGTAATAATAAATTAAGTGAAGTAAATGATATAATGCATCAAAACATTTGAACATCAATATATCATTTAAATATGTGTGTATATCATCATCAATATACAATATGTTACTTTTGATGGTTTTCTGGTGCATACAGTCATATTATGAAGTGTTAAATCTTTTCCAATTTCTTCTCCATCAGTTGTAACTGACAAAGTGTACGTGTTGGATCTGGCAGCTAAGATAGACGCAACGGCTGAATACCTGTGCAAGGTGCAGTGGGGTGATCTGGAATTCCCACCACCATTTGGACGAGAGGCTTTCCCTGAAGTAAGTTATGCACAGCATTATTTAAAAATCTAGTACCGATTCCAATTTGCCAAACACAGACAGGTGTATAGCCAATTTTCTATATAACACCCAACATTTGCCAATATCAGCATTGGATATCAACATCCTAGATTTTTTTGCCGACTTGCAAACTTTTGGGCCTACATTTTATATTTTGAGTAATTTCTAAAAAAAATCAGAGAGTTTCAGAGCGAGTAATTTTCAGGGCATTAATAGATTGTATAGGTCCATCTGAAAAATATAATTATTTTGAGTAATTTCTAAAAAAAAATCAGAGAGTTTCAGAGCGAGTAATTTTCAGGGCATTAATAGATTGTATAGGTCCATCTGAAAAATATAATTGCAAAGAATGTAATTGTTTACCATTTACCAAAATTATACTTGAACTGTAACAAGAATTTGTTTGTGTTGCTTTCCATTTGACAGGAAGCCTACATTGCAGACCTGGATGCCAAGAGTGGAGCATCTCTCAAGCTGACCATCCTAAACCCAGTGGGTCGTATCTGGACCATGGTGGCTGGTGGTGGTGCCTCTGTTATTTACAGGTTGGTAGATTTCCAGAAAATTTGACATATTTTTGACTAAATTAAATGTATAGTTATAAATTAAAACTGGACTCACTTTTTGAGTAGCAACATGTCAGAGAAACTCTCTCCTTCATCTTGCAATGTTCACTGGCGCCTGTGTGCCAAGCTGTGCAGACTCGTCTTGCTTTGATGCCCTTGTATCACATGATAGTCAGCTAAGAATTATGTCAATGGCCCTATTTCACAAGTTACAGAGGAGAAATCTTAATCCTCTTTTTTAAAATTCAGTTTCAGGTTTTCCACAAATTGCTTCCTTGACACCCGTTTCAAACTGGCAGTACTCATGGTCAAGGATCACACCTTCCTTTGTGTCAAATGAGTTATTAATCTCTGATACAAGTTCATCAAAGAGAGACAATTCTGCACAGCTCCACCTATATACACCAGAAAATATTGCCAGATGAAGGAGAGAGTTTCTGTGAAATGTCATTATTCAATTATTGAATCCAGTGTTTGTATTTATAATTATACTTTTAATTCTCTCAGATGAGTCATAACTTCCATTAAGATATTCTGAATTTTGACTATATATTGCACCAGCCTGTAAAAGGATACAAAATGTTATTTAGTAGAATGTAAAATTTTGCACAAAATTCCATCAGTGGTGTAAAATAAAAGTGGTCTCAAAACTGGATCCAAGTCAAAATTATATTTATTGAAATGAAATAAGGTGATACCATGGTCATGATAGTTTACCACAGATCTTTTTCAGTGGTGTATCTAAGCATTATAAAATATTGTTAAATGAGGATTTAATTCAAATTCACAGTGACACGATCTGTGACCTGGGCGGTGCCTCAGAGCTGGCAAATTACGGCGAATACTCTGGCGCCCCCAGTGAGGGTCAGACTTACGAGTACGCCAAGACGATACTAGGATTGATGACCAGGGACCAACATCCTGATGGGAAAGTTCTTATCATTGGAGGTGGGATCGCAAACTTCACTAACGTCGCATCCACGTTCAAGGTTAGACTGCTCTTACCTATAAATCCAGATATTGTAGGAAGTTTAAAAATAAAATCAGATATGATAACTGTGTGACTTCTGATTTCATGTTTGATGATGTTTGTGATGGTGATGATTGTGATGATGATTCTGATATTGAAAATGATGATGAAAATGATGATGGTGATGATGGTGATGATCATGATGATGGTGAAGATGGTGATGATCATGATGATGATTATGATGATGATGACAATGACAATGATAACGGTGACGATGTTAATGATGATAAATTGATGATGATGATGTTTGTGATGATGATGATGTTTGTGATGATGGTGATGATGATGATGAGTACGAGTATTGAAGTGAATTATTGCAATACTGGGTTAGTAACCAGGGACCAACATGCTGATGGAAAGGTTCTCATCATTGGAGGTGGGATTGCAAACTTCACTAATGTCGCAGCCACGTTCAAGGTAAGACTGGTCTACGGATAAATCCAGTTATTTTTGGGACATTTGAAAATAGATCATATATGATAACTGTATGATTTGCTGATTTCATGGTGTGATGATGATGATGATTGTGATGACAATGAAGGCAATGATTTTGACGATGATGTGGTGGTGATAACGATGATGGTGTCAAGGATAATTGTGATGATAGTGATGATGATGATGATGATGATGATGATATGGTAGTGACGGTAATGATGATGGTGGTGGGAAGGATGGTTATGGTGATAATAGTGATGGTTTTGATGATGATGGTGGTGATGGTGCTTATCATGATGAAGATAATGATGATGGTGATGATAATGATGGTGTGATAATGATGATGGTGGTGGTAAGGATTATGATGGTGATGGAGATGATGATGATGATGGTGTTGGTGATGATGATGACAATGATAATGGTGTATGAATAACCTTAGCCTACATAGTTCTATGTATTTATTCACATGAAAAGACCATTTATGTTAATTATTCAATTTAGAATTTGACAATTCTTTTCCTGATCACCAGATTTTCCTATTTCTTTATTCCTTATGAACAAATTTCTTTTGTTCTTTTGAATTACATCACTCAAAGACTGAATAATTCCCCATGTCTTTTTGTGCCTTTCTTTCCAGGGTATCGTCCGAGCCCTCAAGCAGTTCAAAGAAAAACTCATCGAGTACAGGGTGTCCATCTATGTGAGGCGTGGAGGACCTAACTACCAGGAAGGGTTGAGAGTGATGAGAGAACTAGGTAACTAGGATACAAATCTTGTTTTGTCATGTACGGCACAAAGTCCACGGTCAGTATACCCTGGAGCTATCATGGCTTAGTGGGTAAGACCTCAGCTTCCCGATATAGAGACTTGTGGTTCATGTCCACTTCATGGAGGTGTGTCAGTGGGTATGGCAATTCATTCCCATTACCCCGTCCCCTGGATAAGATGTTAAGCCATAGGTCCCATGTTGAGACAAAAATACATCAGCACGTAAAAGAACCCATACACTTCATTGAAAAGAGAAACATGAAAACCTAGTGTGGTGGTCTTATATTGACATGACATCAGTTCATGGTAAATGGGTACCTATACATTATCTTGATAAACTTTGCATTTCTAGGTGCTGTCAGTACTACTGATTACAAATCAATCAATCATTGCACTTTCTGACTGTAATTTGGGCTTTTTGCTACCAGTGACTTGGTTGAGCTGTCTCTGGCTAGTTTAAGATTTTTGAATTCCAAGCAGGTATGGCTCTTAAATACAATGAATATCAAAAACACAGTCTCTGTTTGATTGGATGGGTGTGTGGTTTACAGACTGATTTTGCAGGGTTTTGGGGGACTATTTACACTATACAGAAAATGAATAATGTCATCACTGTAAAGCCTAGAAACTATGAAATGTATTCTGTACTCAACTATGACCTCAGAAACACAGCCTCTGTGGCTCACGGTAGATCAAGGCAAGCATGTCTGTCAAATGCATAATCTCTCATGTATTTTTACAAAGAAAATTCATCCTCCGACTCCTGGAGACTATTTCTTTCTTTTTTGCTAATCATTTTATTGTCAATTTACCCCTTGTACAGGAGGTAATCTTGGTGTGCCAATGTTTGTGTTTGGTACGGAGACCCACATGACGGCCATCGTGGGCATGGCTCTCGGCAAAAGGGAAATCCCCAAATCACCACCAACGGATTCTACCACTGCCAGCTTCTTGCTGTCGGGAAGTGCGGTAAGAAACTTTTTCAGTTATTTTTTTTTATTTATTTATTTATTTATTTATTTATTTATTTATTTATTTATGTATTTATTTATTTATGTATTTATTTATTTATTTAAGTATTTATTTATGTATTTATCTATTAATTCATTTATTATTGATTGATTGATAATTGATTATTGATTTTATTGTTTTATTATTGTTAATTTATTTTTAATAACTATTTTTATTTTTTTTGCATTTTCATTTTTTATGTTCACATAAATTTTTATGTTCACATGTAACTAGGTTTCATAGGGTAAAAATAGAAAGCGTTGAGTTTAGATATTAACCCTTTCTGCATCAAACTCAGAAAACACAAAGTTGCTGGAGTTTTCTTGCAATGGTACTATGAGGGGTGAAAGAGATAAGAACTTAATTCAACATGAAGGTTATGCAATAGCTCACATTTAATCTGTTAACATTTTGTTTTTATTGGAGCTTGAGCATGTTAATTAATTTTCCTCATCTTGTTTCAAAATTAATATTCATTGCAGTGGCAGCTGCTGCAGTAGTTTTTATAGTGCCTTGCATAACATGCTTTTCTAACATTTGAATCAGTTCCAGTCACTGGTGCTTCCTCATATTTTTTTCTCAATTCTCAAAGCCAAAACATATCAATCATGGACCACAAAAACACAGAAAAAATAAAAAGACCCATCTTTTCACTGTTATTGGGATATAAATGTGCTCAAATTGCGATCCATAATCATTGTGGCTCCATTACACAATTCATCACTGCATGTGTGAACACAAATTTATTGGTGTTTCATTGACTTAGATCCAGGGGCATTGATCCGAGGGGAGGGTAATAGTTGGCATTTGTACAAGTCATGTACAGTACATTGATAAAATCATCCATGAATGTGAACTTTAATTTTTTTCGGGGGGGGGGGGGGTAGGAAGGTATCTTAGCATTTCTTAACCCATTGAAAAACTGTCCTTACCTTTCTTGGGCTAGGCACTATTTAGAATGGGTGTTATACCAATGAAATCATCACCAAAAAATTACATTGCAAGGAGCAACAACACTGATAAGTTTCACGCTGACCTACTGTAAAGTGTAATTCGTGGAAACGTAGAAAAAACATGTTATGAATAAGTGAAGAAATTCTCACACCCATTCATTATTCCTGTACATGGAAAGAAATGGGAAGCAAAACAAGAAAGCATTCAGTTGTGTTGCCTTCTTCAGTGATTGTGGCAAAATTGGACCAACTTGTTTTTGACTCACTCTGTTTTAATTACCCCGAGTGACAGACCTTCCCTTTAATGTAATCAATTGCATTTCTTTCACCAACAGTTTATGTCCAAACCAGCTGAAAATCAGGGTGTAAGTAAAGTCACTGTCAACCAAAAAATTTGCATCACTTTTCGCCTATTTTTTGTATCACTTTCCATTCTAGTTGTGTCAATTTTCGACTCAAAATCCACCAATTCTACATCATGCCTAACTCTGTAACTTGCAATTCAATCTGCCTATTTGTTCATTATCCTTTTCTGTGCTCACTATTACAACAAAAGTCTATAGATTTATGTCAAACATGTTTGTGTGAATATTGGTTAACACATTATCTCAAGTTAACAGCTCTAACATAGGCTAAAATTAATGACAAGCCTCTGAAAAAAATAGTATACTCACTGATGTACTTGTCTATACAGCGTGGCCCAAAAAGAATGCTACACATGCGATCGTTAATTTCTTCAAAGTCATTCACAAAATGTCATTGGTGATTATTCCATGGGTTTGAGCATTCCTTTTCCAACAAAATGATACCATGATCATTAATTTTGATTGAGGTGTTTGGATGTTGAGGCTATTTTTCTGAGGCAATGCAATTTCCTAAATTTGTTATTTTTAACCTCCAGCGATCATAAGAACACCAAAATATTCCACGTCACGGTGTGCCATCGACTAAGCTCCGTCGAGACAAAGGGCTGGAATGCCCTCGCTTTGATAAGGAAGACGATGTGAGCTACATCTCCATTGTCATCACGGTTTGTCTGGTATGGCACGCTGAGACGCGAGAATATCTCGGTGTTCGGATGACCGCCGCTGATGAAAAATTTGTAAATTTGGCAAACGACATTGCCTCGGTAAAATGGCCGCAGGAGCCAAACGAATTACTAAAAATCAATGATCCGGGTATCATGTTGTTGGAAAAAGAATGTTCTACCCACTGAAATAAAAAACAATGACATATTGCAGATGATGTTGAAGAAATTAGCGATCGCAGTTGTAACACTCTTTCTGGGCCACCCTGTATAAACCCTACGACTTCCTGATTGACATGTTCTTCTTTCTTAACACTCTCACATGTATCTATGTTATACAACTTGAACTAATGTTCTTTTGTCATTTACTTATATGTATACTGTTATGTATGTAATCTTACATTTACAAAAAGTAGGCCAAAAAAAAGTTATGTTACTCTCAAGTGGGAAATTTTGAAAATTGGGTTGGTCAGTCAACTGTTATTTTCATAACAGCAAAACCTGGGGGTAACCAGTATACATGTACGTACTGTACTGTGCAAGTATATGTAGGACAAAACTGTCTTATAGTTGAGTGTCCCAATATTTTTATGGGTCTTTCACAAGGGCAAAATGCATATAAAAGTGGGCTGTTTTATGCCATTAAAGAAGAATTTTAGTAATTCTGTGCTCAAATCTTGACATTTTCTCCCCAAAATGGCGAGTTTGTATATTTTTGGTCTGCACAAAATAATAATTTTTTTTTTTAAATTGTGACTCGTGTTTTTTTGCATTTTATGATTGGTTGCTAGAGGGCAACATTACAATTTCTTTTTGTAGGCCTTAGTGTACAGGCACATTCAACTTATCTCCACATAATGGCAGACTATTGATAATGGCCACTAAGAGGAGGAAA
>JZLH01S0235372.1:0-21278 GCA_001188425.1 Eucidaris tribuloides | reverse complement strand
CTTTTTACTTTCAAGTCTTGCGCATCTTTTGAGACCATTTTCGCGAAAATCGGACCTACCGTTTTGACGCTGCCCGACTTTTTATACATGCATGTCAACCCCAAAATCGCTCAAAAACGTGATTTCGTGAACAAAATCAATGGAAATTGTGTTTTCAGCCAAATATCATAAATGTATGATTATTTTTGCTTTTACTAGTTGAAATAAATTAATTTTATGCTGTTTATGATTGCAAAAGTGTCCCCAACAAATATCATCGAAAAAACAATAGAAAACAAAAGGTCGAAAAAACAAAGAAATACATAAGAAATTCACAAAACAATAAAATACATACGAAATTAATTCCAATTTGGCAAATATTTTTGTAGAAAATTGTGAGAAATGTCAGAATGAATATTTTCACCCAAAATTAGTATTCTACTAGTTATTATAAGTGAGTTACAGGCAAAACCATAATTTCATGCACTTATTTGCATAATTAATTACTTAAAAAATAGAAAAAATAAATTTTTGAAAATTTCACTAAACAGTCTTGCAGTTTACATCCGGCTTTATGCACATGCAAATTTTTGCGGCGATCGTGCGATCGGCGGCCGAGATCGTAGGAACGGGGGGGGTCAAATTGACCCCCCCCCCCCCCGTAAAAACCTGGTCTGAAATAGCCCAGTTAAAATAGGGTTAAGGTCCATGAAATATAGATGGATTGGTAATAATGGTTTCACAGTTCTCTCAGTGATACTTAGATTTCCATTTAATGATAATGCTACAAATAACTTTACAATCATAATTTTAGTATTACAACAATTAAAAGCAAAACTTGTTTTGAATGAAAAGTATTCTGTGTACCTATGTGAATGATGTGTCCAGCAGTATCCAGCATGATGTTTCCATTGTGTCTATCTTTGATCTGGAGTAGAAATCCTACCACGCTGTAGGCAGCCATGCTTTGAATGAAGCAACGACGGGCCTGATGGAAAATAACATGAATAACATTTAACTGATATGATTTGAATTAAACATGATTAAAACTTACAATCAGCCCAAACAGGCTGTTTTTAGTCAGGTCAAGCCAGATTTAGCATGAAAAGTAGTAATTCTGGACAAGATTTGCACTGACCTTGGTGGTTGTAGAACATGTACATAAAATCATTGTCAGATAGATCCTGGCATGCAATTACTATTTTACCTCACATAACTACTGTAATGACATAAACTTGAAATTCTGATTATTTGAAAATTGGTTTTTTTTATAGTTTACCCTGAAAGCCATAAGTGTCTTGATACCCAATCATCCACCTTAAATATAAACAGTCATACAATACACACAGAAGATGTAAATATAAGATAAAACTTACAGGAAAACTGTATTGAAATGTAAATTACACAGTATCTACAACTAAACACATCTTACCATTGATTTCTTTTACAAATTTGTTAAAGGTTATTACAAAGAAATGAGTTCCGGAAAACAATTAAGTAACATTTTTTTTTTTTGGGGGGGGGTGGGTGGGGGCTTTATAATGTTACAACTTATTTCACCTATTTCCAGAAAAATTGCATACATTAATACACAAAAATCTACACAAAATTCTGGAACAGTCATAGAAATGTCTTCTGAAGTCTAGCAAACTAATAGATTATTTGCCTCCTAAATGTTTTATTCCTATTCTCCTCAAGTCATATTACCTTCTGGAAGGCTGGAGTTGTTTCGTCCCCATATTTGGTCAGGAAGTATTCATACATTCCGATGTCCGTCTGTCGACCCAGCTGGTCACGTGATTTGGTGTCGGGTACACATTGGATCACACCACACTACAGGAAGGAGACAAACACACAAATGAGACCATTAAACTCTTAATATGCCAAAGGATGTAATCCTCTATGGAATTTATGTGTATTATTGATGCAGATCTGTGACTTCAGCATGTTAACAGTTCAACTCTTAATACCCCTCAGATGAACATGTCTTTTTGGAATGGTAAAATTCGCTCTTAACATACTGAAGTTGCAAATATGCACCACACAATGCACACAATGTCCACAGAGTTGTAATTTCTCTGGCGCATTACGAGATATGTTATGGTACTTCAACAGCAAAATATCTCTCAGCATTCTGTTGCAAGCTAGACATTGTAAAACAAAACAAAACAAGCAATATTTATTTTAGAATGGGTTACATACATTTGTCTACATTTTTAAGACCACATTTAGTTCTCGACAATGACCATCCGAAAAGTTACAGTTCATGAAGGTAACCCTACACTCCAAAGATCACTCAATGTGGCACCTTCTGAAAATGCTAAACATGTTAACCGCTTGGCTACGGGAACCACATGTGCCCTGTGTTAACTCTGTGGGATTTTCAGAGTCTCGTAGCCAACAGGTTAACAGTTAAACACAGAATCTTTTTACAACACTATGCCATTTTGCAAACATGATTGTCTAAAAAGTTACAGCTTCTAAAGGTGACATCACACTCCAAATGACAGTCAATGTCTGTAAATGTGCGACATGTTAACAGTTAAAGGCATCGTATAACAATGTTTCCAGTCTAAAAAATCTGAGCCTCACAATTTACCAGTCTTCGATAAGATCTAAAAATGAAGTCCTGAAAAATTGCAGTTCAAAACGATCATTATGTGCTTTCAAAAAGTGAAAATCATTGAGCGACCATTCCAGTTTTCCCCCATAGACTGCTGTGTTGCAGAATTTCCATCAGCTGACGATAATCCACCTGCTGATTTTTCATTTGTACATGTTTTACAAGTGACAGCATAACTGTCTAAAGTTTTGTGTCCTAGGGTGTTTGTTTGTCCTAGGGTGTTTATTTGTCCATCCAAACACTGTCAGATATGTCAAATAGCAAAGTTTGACAATGTTTTAAATGTTGCTTCCACAATGTAATATAGTGTCTTTAAGGACAGAAACTTACTTTCCACAATACGCAATTTAGTAGCTCTACTTACCCCAGGTGATGTAGCCACCACTTTGTATGGGACTAAATACAGGTCCAGGCCCACCTGATGGTAGATGTTCTTGAAGAGACCAATGACTTGTAGGGCCAACATGTCCTAGGAGGGGAAAGAAGTTAGTCTCGAGTTAGTTGTGAACGTATTTATGTTCAGATTTATGCAATGTACATAAACAACATACTTGTTTGTTGGTTGGTTGGTTTTCTAGATCATCGGCATGAAGTTAAAGGTAATGAAAACCTTACAATATTCTAATTCCTGGTATGGTTGTTTGCATAATTCATCATAAATTTACGGAAATGTCATGTTTTAAGAATGTGGCCTAGATTCCTATGAAAATACATGTGATGATTGTTTATTTCGGACTTATTGGGTAAGGGTGGACATCAGGATGCAAAATCTTTATTTTCAAAAGTTTCTTTCTAAAAATCACTTTAAAGATTATCATCTATTTGAACTATAATATCTCAGAATTCTGGAGAAAGCTGCTCTGCATTCCATGGACAGCCAAAAAATCAAATGAAAGCATTCAACATGATATTGAGGAAAGACATCCACTCTTCAACACAGTGTTGAAGCAAAAGCTTCAATATTTTGGTCACATTGCAAGGAGAGATGGAGAAAATCTGGAGAAAGTTATCATGTTTGGAAAAATAGAAGGAAAGAGAAACAGAGGAAGGCAGAGATTCAGGTGGACTGATGGCATTGCTTCCACAACTATCATTGCAATATACCACAGCTACTCGAAATCTCAGTGTCATCACGAATGGAGAACCTTCATCAATGGGGTCACGAGTACTCACCCATGAGTAGAACAACCACGACGATCTCAGAATTCTAAAAATGTGTACAAACTCTTACTTGTACGTTGTCAAGGCCAAATGAAATAGTGCCCTCTCTCGCTTGGGCAAATCAGTGTTTCCAACAATGCAATGCAAACAGAGTTGACTTGTGTGGTAAATACAACACTTTTTTCCAGTAGCAGTCTATACATTGTGGCACTGAAACAAAGCATATTTGTGAATAGAATGCCTGTATTTTACACTAATTATTATCCTCTCTGTGGTTAAATTATCCTTTGACTGTAGACCACTAAGTTTAGATCAACCATCTTCTACTCACCTGTCTGACATCATCTCCGACCTTGAAGATACAGGCCTCCCAGATCTGAGCCTTGAGAGATGAGGTCAGGGCACCAGACTCTATCCCCTTCAAGCCCAGGTTCTCTAACTCTTGGACTCCACACTTCTGAACCTTGAACTTGGCCAGGAACGGGGCTTTAGCAGCACTGCAGCAAAACCAGAACAAAATAATTACAGAAACGCGTCTTTAGCAGCACTGCAGCAAAATGAGAACAATCATGTCTTTGTCTCAAAGAGAATGGTCAAACAAAAACAAATCACACATTATTATCTAAATAGGGGGTTTTAAGCACGGCGATATTATCGCGTATCCTGCGCGCAAAGGAATGCGCGTATACGCGCTGTGGCTATGACGGCAGGGGTGCTATCGCGAAAATATCTGTACAATGAGGACAAATATTGGATACCATCCGGGTACTTTTTTGTTTACCTATACGAGTTGATCCCAGTATTTCACACAAATGTATTATAAAATGACGGGGTTTTTTATTTTATTTTTTTACAAGAATCACACTACATCATTATTTGTAGTATATATGCTGCTTTCTCTGCAAAATTTACTAAAATCAGAGGACGATGTAACTTTTTAGGTGTTTAGCAAGAATAAACAAATTCTTCACAAGAACTGCGCCGGCGTGTGTCCCGTTAAAAGACTGGTGATTGCGAGGGTTCTGTTAAATTTCAATTTTGGAAAATTTTTCTTATCTGGCGTTTAGTAATTAATGATAATATTGGATGGCTTATTTTTCGCGTGGACACACAGGGGGAAAATATTGTAACAAATACTTCCTTATGAAAATTATCGGACTCGTCTGCGAAACTCGCTCCGATATTGCCACAAGTCGACAATATTTTCTGTGTGTCCACCTCAAAAGCCATCCAATATTATATAAATATTCTCCCTTCAATTTACTTGCCCTATATTTGCAGCAGCCTACTCATACGACCATGATATTATGGTATGATACATTTTCACAGTAACTTACTGACTAATCAAATTTGATGTACACTGTGCCATTTCGACCCCAGTGAAAATTTTGTTTGAGCAGTTTTGCACCATCGCACACTGACTTCACCAACCATGTACATTATTCCCATCAGCAAACTGGCACTTTTGCACCTCTGCACTCTCGTCAGCCAACAGTGATTATGTGCACTTATGTCAAGAGCATGCATGGAGCAGCATACTGAAATTTGACGTGCACGAATGTAATCTGTAGGATGTACGCATACACAATATTACAACTTGCGCGTCCAAACGTCCAAAGAAGGCTGGCGCAGTAGATCAAGGGTGTGTGTGCTCACTGCTTTGCTACTCCTACAGCCATATGTAAACCTCACTGAGTAAAACAAGGCTTTTTGTAATATTCAGACCTTGGATCAAGTTTGTTAACATCCACGTTGTTGTATGAAACAAATAATGAATGGTCTTTATTCCTGCAATGGAACATGAGGTGAAATATTGACACGCTCTATTCAACTCGTCTTTGCCTCATTGAATATGAGCATCTCAATATTTCACCTCATGCTAAATCTTGTACCATCACACTCATGACCATTCATTATTTGTATATCATTGTATGCAGTACATAAGTGACATGATTTATTTCATTTGATGTTGAGGACTAGTCACCTTTGCATGGGTGTGCCAGACTTATAGTCAATCTCCATGACAACAGCTTCAGGGTTGCTAGGGAGATAGCATCCAGGTTGGAGTTGGATCGTGGCCAAAGCTTTCAGGCAGGCAGCCTTCCTCTCATCACCCTTGGGATATGGCCTGCAACACAAAAAATAATTGTAAGACGTATATTGATATTTTTGGTATGATCTGATAATTACTGTACAATTACAAATAATGTAGATATAAATTGAAATTTCATGTAATATTAAATAACATAAAATTGTCAGCATGTATTTTGTAAACCACCCATTGCTCCCATATGCTACCTGTGTGGGGCCTGGTAGCCTCAAATGCTAGAGCTCCTACGAGTTACATGCCGACTTGGCTTGTCCCTCAAATTGTCAGTGAACGGAGCAGCAAGAGGCTACCAGGGCTCACCCAGATGGAGCTGGGAGTGGTGATGGGTGGCGTAAGGCTTAACTTTATGATGTATTAGATTTATTGTTTAACGAATGTCATACACAGTGCCTTGAGCACTCTTTGGGTGGATATGTGTACAATACAAAAAGACTGTCCATGCTTTGAAGATTTTTAAATAATTAATACCCATTATTTATACTTATCATCAGTAGTAGTAGTAGTAGTAGTAGTAGTAGTAGTAGTAGTAGTAGTAGTAGTAGTAGTAGAAGTAGTTACAGTAGTAGTAGTAGTAGTGTCAGTAGTATAGTAGTAGTAGTAGTAGAAGTAGTAGTAATAGTATATACTAAGAATCACATTTTATCTGTTTATTACATAATTATTGATCTTGGATTTCACACCATCTTTATCTCCTTAGTTTTCTTCTGCGTGAAATATTATAATATTCATATATCTTGGTTTGTTAAAAAGAGCAAAAGGATTCTCTCCTTTCTTGTAAAAGAAAATGACTTTGATAAAAAGTGATAATTCATCCCAGTACCTGATTTCACCAGAAATGGCTGTTATCTTGCCAAAGAAGTCAAACTCTCGTTCATAAAACTCTTTTGCTGGTCCCAACAGGTTGGCAATGATCCCGGCAATAAGTGCTTCGAGGGCATCAGCAAACTCACCTTCACACAAACAGAGAAAGAAAACTTAACATGTTGGTCATATCAGTCAGGAAGTTAGACACACCTCTTGCAGTCCAAGCCACAAACTTTTTTTGTCCATTTCAAATTAAAAAAAAAATTACAGAAATTGGCTGTTTATAAGCATGACCATGATTTTAGTTCATGAGGTTTTTCTGGGAACTAATGGTCAGCCAAATTCCCAACCAACCCATGTTTTATTCCAACATACATGTACATGGTTGAACCAAAAACCGTTAAACAAAGTTTCCAAGTTTATTTGACAACTGCAGCAACTTCATTTGGAAGCATTTTCATATACTTGTAGAGATTATGTAATCTAAATAAAACAGAGCAAAATATATTTCACATGTATAAGAAAAAAATTTCAAAGTAAGGATTTCTTCTAATATTGCTATTATACAAATATATGTCATAAGAGGCTCTGTTTAAAACTATGGGCCCGAGGGGACCCCTCAACAGCTCTGAAGTGACATAGCACTATTGCAGTCACCAAGGGACATACTATACTTTTAATCTCGAGCCTCAAATAAACTTAAGGCAGTATACAGTATATTTGTTTTACATACTTCATTCATATATTCATTGTTCATTGATCGGTTAGAAGAATTTCATAATAAATGAATGTATTCCAATATTACCAATTGTAAATGGACAAAGGCTTTAATTGTTGAGGCATGATATGTACGTTTGTGTCATGTGCGCGTAATATGCAGGGCATATGTTCCTTGCCTGTTCGCACTCGGTGTGCGCATAATATGCTGTGATACGCGAGCGCACTTCGGGATTGAGGTATCCATAAATAGTACTTTGGAATAGTGTGTTGATTTCTTATCATGTGACATACTTTTAACCAATCCATGACCAAAAATGTATGAATGTAGTATATTCTAGTTCAGCTGTACCAAACAATTCTCCTATTTGACTCCTTACCATCTCGTTCTTTTGCATCTTCATCCTTGAAGATGTTGGTCTTCATGTTCCATATTAGCTGGTGAGCTAGGAGTTGAGACTTCTTGGCTAGGACCAGGATCAGCTCTGTCACAAAGCCAAACTGAGAATTGGTGTAGAAACAAGGAAGAGAAACAAAGACCTTTAATATATCAGGAAGTTTTTAAGTTTCTTGAAATTCTACTGAAGTCACATTTACCTGCATATTTATTCCACACACAAAAAAAAACTCTATTCAAAGTTTGAAAAATAAGCTACAAAACTTAAAACGTAAGTTTAGTTTTGGTGATTTTTTTTTTATTTTTTATTTGAAAGCTTTATGCCCAGAGGTCATATCATGCCAATAACAGATTCTGAATGTCCTTCATTTTTTTTTTTTTTTTAGTTTTGGGGGGGGGGGTAGTTAATTAATGAAAATCTCGGGGGGGGGGTACCCCGGAGATTTTTGACTGCATTTTACAATATAGCATCCAAAGTATTAACAAGGTGTTAAGGTTATCTGAAGTATACCTCAGCAGAAAGATCTGAGTCTGATCTTTCTGCTATAATTCAGATAGCCTTAACACCTTATTAACACTTTGGATGCTATACTGTAAAATATAGTCCAAAATCTCAGGGGCCAACCCCTCCTCCCCTGAAATTTTCCATTGATTAATAAAAAAAAAAAACGAAAGACATTCAGAATCTGTTATTGGTGTGATATGACCTTTGGGCATAAAGCTTTCAAATAAAAAAAAAAATCGCCAAAACTAAACTTGCGCTTTAAAGTGATAGGCTAACATTGTGGAGTTTCAATTTAAACAAATTGTCTAACTTTTGATATCTGAGCTTCATAGTAGGGTTCAAATGGACAATTAAACACCCTAGAATACAAAAGTTTGGAAAGTTACACTGCCAATGGCAAGTTATGCATTAATAAACAATTAAAACCCGGGCCGAGTTTTAATAGCCTAGGTGTACACACAGTAAGTCTATGGGAGGAAATGGGCAAGTGAATCTGGTCAACTTACGATTTTCACATTTTTAAAGCACTAAATAATCATTTTGAAATACAATTTTTTTTCAGGGCTTCATTTTTAGACCTCATCAAAGACACTGGTAGCATGGGGAATCATGTGGCTCAGATTTTTTTAACTGTGGTAAATGTTAGCCAATACCTTTAATTTTTAATAATAACCCAAAATGGAAGTCCTATTCTAATGCTATTTCTCTGAAATTTGGTTCCTTTTTCACAATGTATTATTATTTACCCTCACTGAACTATGGATTTTTGTTCCAATCTGAATATGTATGGGCATGTCACAATGTATTGTGGTGTACAACTATGGCCATGCTATAATTGCATGTTGAATATATAACTGTGGCAAGGTAAATTATCTCATGAAGTTTACAATTTCAAACACTGTTGATATTTGATTGGTCTATACAAAATAGAGTCATTTGGGAACACCACAGCAAAATTTGTATTGATTACTCTAAAGGCCGCAATACACAGCATGACATGACGATCGGTGACTTGGGAAGATCGCTTTATTTTGTGATGTATAGCGATTCATGACGCTTAGCAAAGACCTAATATGTTTGGTCTTCATCATGATGGACTGTCTGCGACAAGACCCTATCAAGAACCATTGTGTTGTGCAGTGTATAGTGGCCTTTAGACACAACAATGCTAAGTCACCAACTTCAAAATTCCTGAAAGAGTATGCTACTCACAGTATCATATCTGACGGCCTGTACCAGCTGGGGCACATAGAAGAGCAGAGCTGCTGGTGGATAGTACTGCAGGACCCTGGTGGCATACTGGGCAGTCAGGGGGTGAGGGGGATACTGCTGGGAGAAGTAAGATAGGGCTGTGACGGGGGGAACGGGGGCCCAGCACAGGATGTGGCTCAACTGTAAGGAGGAACAAGAATAATTACCACATTTTAATATGGAATCAATATACACTTATGTTTCCAAAAAGGTTTGTACTTGATGGACATAGGTGGTAAGATAGATTGGGTGATTATGTGATAAATATTTCAAAATATTTTGAAGATTTAACATGATCTATAAGTAATCCATCGCTAACAGTTACACTGTCAAATGGAATACTTCTCTGTACAAATATTTCAAATTAAATCATTTATTCAGTCACATAGGAGTCTAAACTGATAATGCATGAATTGCACATGTTGATGAAAACCACAATGCACAAAAAATTACACACCTAAAATAAAACAAATTTACCTGAAACTATTTATTAGCTAACTCCAACAAAATTATAAAATTATGTGATCACACATGCAGTACAGATAAAGATAAAAATATTGGGAGGTACAACTCCAGAAGATGGAATGCAGACCCAGAATACATATCCATAATAAATGCCCTTTGACTTTTACAACCACTGACCTCTGCCACGTCTGAATCCACACTATGTTCTGTCACCAGGAACTGAAGGGCGCTAGGGAGGTCAGAGACTGCCATCGGGTTGAGACGTACAAGACGTGTCACCTCCTTGACAAGGCTCTCTGATGACTTGAACCTGGTAACAAAAGAAAACAGGTGACGAGGATTGGGTAAGCAACTCTGGATGAATTACAGATATTATGCATGACCAACTTAAAGGCTGGGTGTCTATTTTGCACACCTAAAATTTAACACTGTGCAAACACACTGGTGTACAGAAGAAAATGCTATTTAAGAACCTTCAGCAAAGTATACAGCTGGAAACACAGTTTTAGTGAAATTATAGTAAACATTTGACTTCGATGTGATTTTTTTTTGTCTCTAGTGACAAAAATTCTACTGGTACTACCGGTAGTCTATTTTTAGACAGTGCATGTCGGTCTCTTTTTACCTCCAGAGACAGTGCCATAGTGCAATAGGTTTGTGCATGTAGATGACCTTGAATTCCATTCAGTGCCTGTCACATACTGGCACAACCGTCTGGTATTATTTAAGTTCTGTATTCAGCCTGATATGCCTAGGACATACACTACACAACAATTGTTTTTTGGCATATTTTTCAGAATCTGGGTAATTTCTGATCTTCAAATTTCAAAGGCAAGTCCTTGATAAATAGCTAAAGGGCATTGAATTATGGTTGCAATTGAGATTGCCTACCTTTAATCAAACTAAATAATTGCATATCTATCATTTCTAAGTCTATTTTAAGGAATTAATTCAGTGTATACAAGACAAAACTTGAACATCCACGAGATATGCAGTATGTGATTGGTATGCTACATGTGATTGGTGTATTTTGTGTCTCGACTGTTTGCAGCAATAAAACATAATGTACTGAACATATATATAACCTGACCACAGCTATCCTTTATGATCTCATTACTATTACTACTACTACTACTACTACCTACTACTACTGCTGCTGCTACTATGAGACTGACCTGACAGGAAGATGACAAGCCAGGTGAGGGGACACCTCCCAGGCAATGTGGGCGTAGTCCCTCCATGTCCGTTCATTGATAGGCTGTCCTCTCCAGTTAGCAATCTTCTCCTCGTCGGGGTGTTTTACCTCAGGGTTATCAAGGGGATTCACCCACGTACACAGTCTCTCAATCTCATTCACCTGCAATGAGAAAGATGTAGCTGGTTGTGATGGCAACTCTTGATATAAACATTTATCAAGGCATCTAGTATAATGTTGTTCTTAAGCCAAAATGGCCTTAACCCTATTTTACCTTCTGGCCAAAAGGGCACTAATAGCATGAAGTTTTGAAAATTCATAAAGCCTTCTGACATAGGGTAAAATAGGGTTAAGGCCCTTTCAGCATAAGACCAATGATAACTACTTATTTGTGTTCAGAATTTTAAGCATTTCTGAAAAGTGATAGAATTAGTGAGTAGCTCCCACCTAAAGCTAATGGACTTGAAGGAAAATGGTAGAAGTGGTCCTAATGCCTCACAGAGCAATATTTACCACAATTGGAATATAAACATATCCAGGCTGGAAGGATTTGTTTTGGTTTTGCTTTAGTTGCAGAGAAGAGATCATACTTAAGCTAATAATGAATTTCAGTTAGACAATAACGGAAGTTATACCCCAATTAAATCTTCATATCAAACCTGCCTGTCCAAGCAATTTCTCATAGTACCCACTATAAGAAGAAAATTTGACCATAAATCATTCACAGCAAAAACCCTGAATACTGCTCTTAACCCGTTGCCTCCAAAATTCTGTAATTCCCATAGAGTTCGTATATGATGCACCCGGTTCCCGTAAGCAACGGGTTAATTCTACACTGAGCTAAATCTAGATGGAGGACCACTACCAAGCCTGCTATTTCTAATTACTGGGCCTCTTTCATGACTTGCATTATGAAAAGCTGAATCTTTAATGATAAGCTGTCAATTACAACTAGTAGTCTTTTTACATTTCTTCCATGAACTTCAAGTAGATCATCCCTGGTTTAAATCTCTATAGACATTGAAAACACAGCATTCAATTAGTTAACACATGGACTGGACAGTGACACTGACCAGTAATGACAGGATGAGGTTTCGCCTCCTCATATACTCCTTGGCATACTTGGCTCCCACTTCTCCACTCTTCCTAGTGACCGATGACCGCTTGGACACCACCGACATGTTACTGGTGAGGGGGACGGTGTTCATCCATCCCTGGGGGCGCACGGTTGTCGGCTTGGTGTTGAGGTACTCGTTGCTGGCCCGGAGGTCAGCCGGTATGACTCCAAGACTATGCTGGACATCAGCTTCTGGGGTAGGAGGTAAGAAAGATGATAAAAAGCTGAGCCATGACATTTAACTCCTAACGTGCCGAAGTCGCAGATCTGCACCAAATAATACACATAAAATCCATACAGTTTTAAATCCTCTGGCATGTTAAGAGTTAACCTTTGAAATGCAGTGTAACTGTATTGATCTTACAATCTAATTATTCCATCATATTTGCATAATCGTACCAAGCGTGAACAAAATCCCATATTTGATTCTTAGCATATCTTGAGAGAAAGATCAGCACAGACAAAAACAAGCACAAACAAGCTGAAATAAGACTAAATATGATAATACCATCAATATTATCATTATCATATATGATATATGGAGGTATGAAGCATCTCCAATGCATAAAAAAACTGAAGAAATATTACCACATTGCCAATATCATTTATCAAAAATGTGCTGCTATTGTAAAATTGATTGCTAATATACATGTAGAACACAACATTACTTGATACCACGTACATCATTCCACCCCAATAAGGTAATACCCACCTTGAACCAAGCAGCTGTTGTTGTACGTAGATACTTCTTCTCCGCCACAATGGCATGCCAAAACTTGATGAGGATGGCTATATCTTCCCTTAACTCACTCAGAGATTGATAGGTAGGACACATGGGAGCAACACTGTTACCATGGAAACACAAACAGATAATTAGTTATTAAGATTTTCACTTATTGTAATAAATTGCTTTTGAAATGCACACAAATTAATTGTTGGTTGTCCGTCAGAAGGGCCCTAGCATACATGTATGTTCCCAGCAGAAGGGCTTTAACACTAAATTGTCTCCAACTTGACAACCATTGGGTTTATTCACATGAAATCAAAAATATAACACTACCCAGTGTTATATTTTTAGACCCTTTTGTCACTCTGTTGAGCGCATATATCAAAAAAGGCAATATTTCTCAAATTAGAGAAAATTTGCTTTTGAGGCCCTTCTGCCGGGTACATATCGTCGGTTTAGAACCAGAAGGGCGTTAATGCAAAATACATTGACAACCAAAAGGGCGTTAATGCCAATGACTTTGTACAGTGATAGCGCCCTTCTGGTTCTCAACCGGTTATGCGTTAACGCCCTTCTGGTTCTATACGGACGATATGCGAGGGCCTTTCTGCCGGACAACCGACTTTCTGATAATAATATGCCTAGAGATAAACCTGTAATTCACCTGCATCTGTCAATTTGAACTCTACTGGAAATTAATTTATATGCACTCTTTTGTAACACAGTGTTCACAAAACATGAATACATTTTGAAAAATTCCGCCTTTACAACACATAGAGCACAATGAGTGCAATAATTTACGTCTGAGGAAACATCCTAGGTTACACTTTGCTCTTGCAGCTTTCCATTCTTGTTAGATACTGCAGGACGGGAGGGGGGGGGGAGGGGGGTTGTTTGTCAAAACTGGAGTACACTTTTATAAATTCAATTAACTACACTAAACATAAGTTAATAATTTGTACCTTATGCATGAGAAGCAGTACATAAATCTACCATGTGCAGATTGCATGCCAATACAATGACACAAAAACAAATTGGTAAATGATGACATAAATAGTACAATGGGGTACCAAATATAAATCTGTCATTTTGTTGAATTATTTACTTATTTTTTAGCACTGTACCTTGGGTTACAAAACTGTGTAAAAGTTATGTTGTAGTGTGCTTTTCAATGTTCAAAAACTTTTCTTGTGCAAAATATATTCTAAAATGAGAATATTCAACACTAAAGGGCATAAAAATAACAACCTCAGCCTCATTTTCACCCCTTTTTTTGTCAGTTGATGTCTTTCTGTTGCGCACTGGCACAGCCTCAGCATCATAACTGAAGAAAATACTTTTTATGGACACAAAAAGGCATTACGAAATGTGGTATACTGGTGTAAAACAGTACCCTGGGGTAGCGCAAGGTGCGTCAAATGGCAAACAAACTATTCAACCAATCCTCTTCAAACAAACAAACAAAACACAAACTTTGAAATCCCTACCTGAAGAAGTCAAAGGCAGCGGAGTAGATCCTCTCCCTGAGGACATTCTTGGCCGTGTTATTGGGGAGGAGATCACTCTGGAGAAGGGACAGCCCCATACAGAGGAGGCGGAACCGTGGACCCATGGCGGCGATGTGACGGGAGATGGACCCCTTCTTCTGACCAACCTGCATGGGCAGGGACCGGTGGAGAATGGACACAAAGATCTCCACCACGTCACTGCTGCTGTACTTGACACTCTCAATGCGCTGGCACAGAAACTACAGAGATAGAGGACAAAGACAAGTGAAGGGGAGGTGTCATGGCTTTGGCTTCTCATTTTACACATTACAGTCCAAGTCATGGTGGTTGTGTCATAGGGTAATACTTTTTATCTTATAACCCGTCCCTTGGATAAGATTAAAAGTATCTTAAGATTTTGTGTATTACACATAAATCTAAAACAAAACAAACACACACACACACACACACACACACACACACACACATACATGATGGTCTTGTGATTTTGGTCCTTTTAATTTTTTCTTATTTTTGTTCCATTTCTTATTGTTCAGTTGACCCACCTGTACTCACCTGTGCCCATATTTGATGTGGTGTTCTATTGGGAGGGTTAGGAGCTAAGATATTATTATACTGTGTATATTGAGTGTTGTTGTTGTTGTTGTGTATACCAACCTGTGTCCATATTTGATGGGGTGCTGTATTGGGAGGGTAAAGAGCTAACTTAAAGATATCATTGCACTGTGTGTATTGAGTGTTGTTGTTGTTGTTGTTGTTGTTGTTGTTGTTGTTGTTGTTGTTGTTGTTGTGTATACCAACCTGTGTCCATATTTGATGGGGTGCTGTATTGGGAGGGTTAGGAGCTAAGATATCATCCCCACTGATAGCAGCCAATGGACTTGGTTCCTCCTTGTCTACAGTAAACAGCCCCAACCTCTCATCCATGCTCATCTGCCATGCACCAGCCATCTCCTGCATGAACTGTTGAAAGCAAGCAAAACCAAACACGAGTATAGGACAATGAGGTTTGTTACCACTGAACACACAGATACACTCTGTTAACCATTTGATTTTTAATATCAGTTTGCTGAGATAATAATAATTGCAACGTGTGCAGCATGAACTATAATGAGCTGCAATTGTGTTGAGTTTACATTTGTCACTACTACATGTATGAGCAAGTTTTCTGATCAATTTGCATGACATATAGAAATAAAATAAACTACAGATGTTACACAGCACAAAATAAAACTAATTACTAATTCAAATTGTTCACAATACATCAGTTACTAGCATTTTGAATGTCATGTACCTTAATTACTGACAATGAATTAGGCTGTTTTAATGAAATGACCTATATCTTGGACAGTTATTAGATTCAGTAACATACACCACACAATGCACCGTCTGCAACAAAGGAAGATCATTTTATCTTGCGATGTGTAGTTTTTAGCAAAGACTGAACATGTTCGGTCTTTCAGAATGGACTGTTCGGGACAGGACCGTCTCATCAAGAACCGTCACATCGTGCGGTGTATAGCGGCCATTAGATAGCGTAGATTTGTTGATGACATAAGACTAGGAGTAAGATTGTGTTTTATTGTTGCAGTTGTTTTTTCCAATATATTACTATTACACAGGCGCCATGTACATGTTTCGATTTTTATCTGCTTATGGGAGATGATTTCTATTCTTGTAAATGCTATCCTATGTAAACACTGAATCACAAGTTTCATCATACAATCAACTGGATGATGTACTTTTGACTCATAGAGATAAAATTTCTGTGAAATTCAATATTGAAATGCACAAAGTGTACAAGATGTGTGGTATACCTGCAACTCTAGACCCGGTCGAGCAGCCAGAAGCCACTCCCAGCATGCCACAGCCTTCTCCATGGCTAAGGGAGTAAACATCCTGACGGGGGCCCTGCAGAGATTGTGGAGGAGATACCTGTCGATACCTGGAGGGAATAGAAAGAAGGTACAAGCATATCAGTACTATGAAAATCATCTTACAAGACAGAGGCTACTACAAATATAACTGAAGGTCTTTAATACCCAAGTCCCATCAGGATGGCCTTATATGTCATTACCATGGCAACAGAGTGTCCCAACACATTAAAGGAATGTCTCTGTCAAGACTAATCCAAGTGCCAAATTTCATAAGCACTGCTCGAAAAATGACGAAGTAGTTCGATCCATGATATTTCCCACTGATTTATTACCAAAACATGCCTTATTTGAAAAATATGTCTTCCACATCTCCATCCCAAATAGTCACAACCCAATGCCATTAAAGTCAGGACAAGGGCATATTGCTCTCACAAAATAAAATAAAATACAAATTTCATCTTTACTTTTGATATGAAACGAGCTGTTTCATTCAAATTTAAAATTTACATCTGACATCTTATCAACTACAGTCAACCATAAAGTGACTTCTCATTTAAAAATTGTACCAAAAAGTCAACTGCACAGGCATGTATATCTTGGGGCAGTTATTGTATATTCAATCAAATTCCATTGCTATGTTGTAAACTCTACAGAAAGAAAAAAAAAACCTCATGGTTATTATCAAAACTATGTTTGGCAGTACAATAATATTTGAAAGTCAGAGGTACAAAACATGAGTAAATTGAGCTATAACTTACCCTCTGTGCTAA
Organism: Eucidaris tribuloides; assembly: GCA_001188425.1. Classification (NCBI taxonomy): domain Eukaryota; kingdom Metazoa; phylum Echinodermata; class Echinoidea; order Cidaroida; family Cidaridae; genus Eucidaris; species Eucidaris tribuloides. Next base: position 4,072 of record JZLH01S0235372.1, on the reverse strand, counting down.
TGAGTAAAGCACAAACTCTAAACAGCGAGTTGGTAAAAGCATCCTCTTTTTTGGCATCGCAGGCTTTACTTAGTTGGGTGTTGAGGACCTTAGCTAGACTTGGTCCCCCAGGCCCTGCGTCCATGTAGATAGCCTTCATTCCTGACACCTACATCAGCAAATGGAAGTCGGATTGAATGTAAGTGTGTAACAATTAGACCGGTTACAGTAAAGCAATTTACATTGAAAATTTAGTAGACATACACAGAAGTTGCATTCATGAAAGTGACATAATGTTTTATTAACCCATGCCTACAGGAACCAGATGTATTCAGTAGGAATTACAAAATCTCTGAGGCAACAGGTCAATACATTTAGTACTTTACATCTGACGCAGAGATAAATGTCAGTACATACAACATTATGCAGCAAACAGTATGACCAGTGCAGTTTCCCGTTAAGTATTTAATTAAATGATGCTACTTATACCAAATCATCCTTCATAAAGACAGCAGCTATACAGTGCCATAGAGGTGTCCATTACGAGTAAAAGTATTGACATATTCAAACTGTCTGTTAAAGGTAGGGAATCTCATTTGCAACCCTCCCATAACACAACAAAACATTATGCATGCCCTTAGGATATTTATCAAGGATTTGCCTGTGAAATATACATATCAGAAATTACCTAGATTTTAAAAATTGCACACAAAACTGTTCTAAGCACACTGTTCCAAATCTCACTTAGGTATATCTTGGTGGTAGAAGAGAGCTTCTATGGGTAATTCAGGCCGATTACAGAACTTATGTAATACCAGACGGTTTTGCTGGCATGTGTCAGGCACCTAAAGGAATGCAAGGTCATCTATGTGTACAGACCTATTGCACTATGGCACTGTCCATGGAGGTAAAATGAGACCTACATGCACTGTCTAAAAGCAGACTATTAATACTAGCAGAATTTTTGTTACTAGAGACAAAAGAATCAAATCAAAGTTGAACACGTTTACTATAATTCCACTAAAACTGCGTTTCTAGCTCCTACACTTTGCGGACGGTTCTTAAATAGTGTATGTACACAATGCTAGTTTTAGGCAGGCAAAAGAGACACCTAGCATACCACGCAAAACTAAAAATTAGTTAGATGCATTCTCACCTCTCCAGCAAACCTGCTCCGTAAACTCATGGTGGAAACAAAAATGGCTGATTCACTGGTTAAACTGTCAGTCCCCTGCAAAAGAAAATAGGACTGAATACATTATAACAAATTCAAGTTACTGTGATAAATCTAATCATCCACAAGATTTTCTGAACTGAAAAAGATTGTTATAACAAAGTACTTATTACATTTTGTAAGTAAAATTAAAAAACACTGACATATTTCAAAACCAGCTCTGGAAACTTTCAGAGTGATATTACCAAAGCCACAAATAAAATGAAGTAAAACAAAGTACAGATTACTGGACTCATTATCCACCAAGTACAGGCCAAGGACTTGTAGGATAATGATGATGTAACTCAACAAACTAAAGATCTTAAACCCATTCACATCCACAAAGTAGAGTGTTTTTGTTAAGAAAACAAAACTGCGGAAGTAATAAGTTTTGTTTCTTTTCTCACATGGTTTATTTCACCTGAACATGACTTCAAGCTGGCTTGTTACCGCATCATTTTATTATCGATTTAATGACCAACGATAAAATATGTGTGTCTTCACATAGCATGTAGCAAGCTATCTAAGAAGCAAAATCTCCTGAAGTGTAAGGCTTCATGGCACAGGAATCTTCACAGACTCAAAACGACACTCTCTCAAATAATGATACTGATTACAGTCTTACTAAAAATCTTATTTTGCAAGTCATCAACTTCATCCAGAAGCACAGAAGCACATAAAATGAAAAAACTGAGTTCATACCGACACAGTGAGTCCCTTGGTCAAGCCTGCATGCTGTAGCACCCTCTCTGTAGCCAGTTCTAGAGTGCTTCTCTGTGACATGCTATCAGTGGCATTCTCCAGGTGGATGATGTACTGCTGGATGTGGGACCGGGTCGCTGATGCCGCCCACTTTACTGCCTCCTTGAAAATGTCTTCACACCGAGACTCAAAGTCATTGACGATGCCCTGAAGACAAACGGGAAGTATGAAATTAATGCTAAAGTTAAAAACTCAATGTTGCTGTTGTTGTTGATGTCAGGACACTGCACACGACTTAATTAAAATAATATCAAACTTTGTCAAAGTGTTACTGTAACACCAAAACAATAAAAATCTGAAAATCTGATATAATTATGTCAATTATATAGAAAACTATCACCCCTTATTAATAAATGGATTATTATGATTATTTATAACTACACACAAACAAAATATCCAATTTGGTTAAACAAGTATTCATGTTTCACCAACTGATTTTAGTTACCTCTCTTACTTCGTTAGTGTCCAGTACCAGTTAGGGAATAGATACTCCCTGACCTCCTGTCAGGAAGTCATTTAACTCACTCCCAACCCTCCAACCAATAAATGGATGATTTGGATTATTTGGAACTGCATAGTAATAGAAACAACCCATTTTGGGTGCAGGGGAGTTTACATTCTGTTTTACCTCTCTTGCTTCTTTGGTATCCAGGACAGTCAACATGAGATCTGTGTTAGGGACAGGATACTCCCTGATCTCCTGCAGGCTGTCTTCAACAGCCGCCTTGGAGAGAAGCTGAAGAAGATCCAGCATGCACCACAACATACCACCATTCCACAGCAACTGGGGGAACCTGGTAAAGGGGACATAAATGGACAAGAACAGATAAAATAGATAAAGAGAATTGGTTTAAATTATGATAAAATAGCTGTTTTTACCTGCACTTAATAAAATGATGAACACAACAGAAATTTATTCTTCAAAAAAAATGCAACTAAGGCTTAAGGGATCTACCGTCACTGAAGTTCTAGGCCGTTCTAGCAAGCCTCAGAACGCGCTATTGTGTTCCGTCTGGAAGGAGAACGGGCTAGAACATGTCAATCAGAGCATAACAATAGCGCTATTCACCCCCGTGCGGGAGCTTAATAAGGGCGTTCTAGAACGGGATTACAGGATGAAACTCTAGAACTGGAAAGAACGGGGGACTAAAAGCGATCGAACTTTAATAATATCGTCGGTCGTTGGGTGGAACTCGAATGAATGGGAAGAGGGGGGGATTTTTTTGTGACCAAACTTCGTCACAGTGGTATTAACCCGTTCGCCGAGCGCGGACTCAAAGAACGGGGATATTTAGTGATCGAAACTCCGTCAAATTGTCCGCCGTGTGTCCGAACTCGGGATAGTACCAGATCAAATTTCTGTCATATTGTCCGTCATGGCGGCGGAAACTCGATAGAACGGGGTATTTAGCGAAAATTCCGTATACGCAGCGCCGTTTCAAAAAGCGAAAGGCCCCAAGAGCAACTATTATTTCACCCAAATGAAAATACAAATTGAATTCATGATCTTTCATCGTTGCGGTTTATGCATTTTAAAAATTCCAATCGCATAGATCACGTTCATTATAAACAAAATGTTATAAAAATTTTACATCGTTTGACATCGTGTATTGGGGAATTATTTTAGTTGTTACATCCATAGCGGTAGAGATTCTTAAATTCGTTTCGGCTGCCCAAGGGAAAAATTGAATGCTGATTGATGAGTACCTTCATAACAGATTCAGTTTTAAAAATAGATACAACCCACAGCAAATTGTAACGATGCGTTTATACTTCGTTTCCAAAGATACAAACTAATACGATTGGCTAAGGAACGTAACGATGTTCTTTTGTCATGATTTATGTTTGTTTATTTATTCATTTATTTTTTGGGGGGAGGGGGAGGATGTTCTATTACGGTCATGTTTCCCAAGCGACGCAACTAACAAAACTTCTTTTCTTTTCTTTCGTTTTCATCGATACATTTACATACACTCTCGTATGTTTCGATCATAAACTTTAAACACTGCGTTCTTTTATTCTGATCCCGGATTCTGATTCTTTTATTCGATGATAGCTGATGAAGGCTCCCTCTATATTTTCTCGATTTAATAGCCAGAATCCAGATTACTTTCGTTA
>JZLH01S0235239.1:1853-12355 GCA_001188425.1 Eucidaris tribuloides | reverse complement strand
AAAAAGCCCAAGCTATTTTTGGCTCTCCGGTGGCCCGAACGGGGGGGGGGGGGGAGGGGGCACATAGTGCCCTCCTTCTCTGAAATCTTTATTTTTTTGACCAATCACTCTCAAATTTGGCACACATGCAAAGCAACTCAAAATCTACAAAACGCAACCATCACAATTTCTCAAGGTCACCACTTGGGGCGCTCTTCACCATAATATAATGAAATACATAGAAAATATTTTGAAGTTTTCGTCCTTAATATCCCTTGTATACACTCACAAGTGATTAATTTGTCTCTAAATATACAAGATCACATATTTTAAGATAGAAAATAAGTATTTTGAGTAAACTTTGACTGTTTGGGGCTCATATTTTGTGTTACAATACATATAGTGGGAATGTAATGCGTATATGCACAAATTACTATGCACTGTTGGTTGCACTAAAGATAAAATAACCTGAATAAATGCAATTTTTTATCATTCTGGTAAACATTTTTGATGGAATTGCACTTTGATACATCAAATCTTGTAATCTGATAATTTAAAATTGAAAATAAAGAAAAAAAAACAAGAGAAATGAATTTTCAATATTTGTTATTGTTTTTATTGTTTTGGCGCCATCTTACCCTTCAAAAATAAAGAAAAACAAAATGAATATATTTAATATGTTTCGAAATAGATCAAAGATACGTTTCATGTGATATTTGATTCAATAGATACGAAAAACAAGTGGCAGTAACTCTTCTATGTAGTAAAAATAGAAGAAACACCAAAACATTACACACATGACCTTCAAAATGTGGTTGCCATGGAAAGGTTCAGAGTAACCTAATTATACCACAAAATGTTTCGCCATAAAAAAATTTAGGAAAGTAACATAGTTTGATCAAATTTTGACAAAAAATTGTGGACGTGGGAAAAACAAAATTGGTTAGGGGGGACATGTGCCCCCTGGGCCTTTTTAGGGTTAAAGCCTTTTTAGCCCTTTGGATGCTATAATGTAAAATATAGTCAAATGTATCGGGGTCCCCTCGAGATTTTTCATTAACTAATAAAAAAACAAACTAAAGACATTCAGAATCTATTATTGCAGGGTTATGACTTTGGGACATAAAGCTTTCAAATAACAACAAATCCCCAAAACTGAACTTGGGCTTTAACACAACTAACTGCTAATTTTATATTTATAGAACGTTCAGTGGCTTACTGCTCCGCCTAAAGGAACTTAATGCTGGGCTAAAAGCCCATTTTGATAACCAGGGACTGGATTGTTGTGTACTTATATGTATAATCTTTCAAAAATGTAGAATATCTGTTAAGTTCCAAATGCTGTCGATATAAGACATTTTAACTCAATAAGTTGGATTACTTTTTTTTTCATTTTACGAAAAAATCATTAGTAGGAATTTTAATGATGTATATCATTTGAATTAAATGGTACGCAACTTATTGTGTTCTTAGCGAGCGGATGAGCCAGTAGTACCTCAATGAGGTCACACGTGGGCGAGCCGGTGGGGCGTTAAGGCCTCCGCACACTATGCGATCCGATTTCGACCCGATTCCGATTCGACGAGTTTGTCGAGTCGGGATGTGTGCGGTGCCTCCAATCCGACTTGCGATTTATCCTCGTGGCGACTCACTGCGATAACACCTTTTGCGCATATTGCTCGATTATTTTGGTATATTTCTACTAGTTCAGTGAAATAAGGGTGAAATAAATGGGACAAAATATTAATATTAAACTTTATGGTTTCTTCTTAATCTTCCTACCTAGTGTATCATTGAGTTTATGTAGCTATACATGAATTGATAAAATCCCCCAAACATTTGGGTTTTTTTTTTGGAGGGGGAGGGGTCGAGGAGGAGTGAACATTGTACTTCGGAGGGGGAGTGTGTAAATGGGTGTTTATCTGTGATAATTTAATAGTTTTCAATTTTTCAAGTGCATCGTTCTCCGGGAAACCCCTCAACAATGATTCCAGCAGCCTGTAATAATCATGCCTGTCGTTTTTAGTTACTTATTTTCATAATTATTACAATAAGTAAGCCTATGCCTATTCCTATTATTTAGTTAACTATACTGTAGTTTGAAACGAGGGAATGCTGAACAAAATGAAAACAAAGAAAAACATGCTTCTGATGGTTTGTAAAAGATGTTTTAGATTAATTTGTATAGACGCAACTTAAATAAGTTATTCAGAAACGATGAAACAAAAGTAGAACAGACAATGCAATAAAATTCAACATCTAGACAAAAGAAAAAAGTTACGCTTTCATAAAAAAAAGTGTGAGATTATATTGAAAAAGAAGGAATGAGGGTCTTCTACATTAAAAATAGGGCCATGTATTAATTATAACAAATATGAGGTATGATAAGTTAATAATAAAAATAAATGAACACAGAAATAAGGGTTAAGGGTAGTAGTACTAATAACAATTATTATATTTTTTTTGTTATTATTATTATTACTACTATTCTTCTTCTTCTTCTTCTTCTTCTTCATCTTCTTCTTTTTCTTCTTCTTCTTCTTCTTATTGTTGTTGTTATTGTTCTTGTTGTTGATTTTACTAGAAGTAGGGGCATATGATGATCATTTCTCTTTATTATTTAGTTGTAGCATTTGTTTATCACATGTATTGGTGCATAATAGGAAATGAAATTATGTTCGAAATGTTCTTTAGAAAAAGCAAGACCAGGCATTTGAAAATAAAACATATCGTAAACCATTTTTTTAGGCCTAGGGCCTACTTTACATTCACATGTTTTAGTCTACATGGAAATTCCTGGTTCGTAAAACAAAAGAAAAATAAATAACACTGATTGGCCAGATCCTAATCCTATTTTGCTACTTCACCTTCTTTGTTGAACACACATAATAATTTACTTGTTAATTAATAAGAGTACCTTGGATTTATAGTCATGAAACGTAGTGTAGTCTAGCCTATTCCCAGGCTAGATCTGACGTTATTAGGCCAGAACTAACCCTGTGTCCGGGAGTGTGTGGGCCTATTCCGTTACCGTACGTTAAATCTACGCCGGCAGATGTTTACGCCTAGCGAGCAGTAGATTTCATGTCATCATAGCCTAGTCGTGGATAAGTGATTAATCCAATATAATGAAATTACATGTAAGGTTGCCTAGGTTAGTCTAATTTTGATTTTGAACCATTTTAAGTCTTTTTTTTTCAATTGCCTGATCGACCCGATCCGTACCAGCTTAGGCAGGTAGCCAATCGTGCGCTAGCCCGGTGTGCCAGGCGATGCATGCCGTTAACATCGGCCTGGCTTCCGCGTGGCCTACCTTTACTGCATGGTACCGGTGGCAAACAACCCACCGCACACAGCAGATTATCACGCGAAAACATTTCTCTAAGTGTTAATAGTATTTCAATTTTAGTTTCTTACCAGAAAGTTTGACCATAACGTCCGTGAAGTCCAGTACTTTCCTCTAGTCAATCTAGCTATGTTCAGAAACACCATATCACACAATTATCAAACAAAATTACTCAAAATTTTGTCATTTTCGTGCGCGAGCTCGAGCTTCTTCATGTTCATGTACATCAAATACTGTCTCGTGATTGGCTGAATGAGCTCAGTCGAAACGAAATCGCAACGACCAGTCGTAGGTTTTTGGCATGCCGAATTCCTACGATTAGTCGTACGATTGCTTGCGATTTTTCTGGATTCATGATAATGACGTCAATTACGTCATAATTCCGAGTCGTACGACAAAAGTCGTGCAGTGTGCGGAGGCCTTTAGCCACACCGGAAGTTTACAGGGATAATTAATGGTTGGAGATTTGATCCAGTTTGGGTATTCTTTTGAGAAAACATGCGCAAAATGCGGTTCCTTTGCAATGTATCCTCTCTTTTTTTTTAATCAGAAAGTGACGGTCCTCCCTTTTCCGGTTGTCCTGATGATATTTTGTTGAACACAACACAAAGCCCTGCTGTTACCAACAGCTCGGAAGAAGGTCTGCTACCATTTAATGCAATGAGCAACTATTCTTCGGGTGGCAGTTTTCCTATCGGAATACATGTTATTACGTACACCTCGTCCGATTCTGCTGGGAATGCAGCTAATTGTTCGTTCAATGTGTCTATCATTGGTGAGTTTGCCGATTTTGATACCTTGTCAGGCAAGGGTTTTTTTCCCCCCATTACACTAAGTTAATGTATACAGTTAACAGGTATTTGTTAAATTTTAAGTAGGTATGTTACCGTTTGTGACAAAATGATGCTTACAGGTACCTCTCCGAAATCAAATCAGAACAACAATTATGCTGCTATTGTGACAGAGTAAATATCATTTTCCAACTTTTTTTTGTAAAAGTGCAATTATAGTATCCGTGAAACAATTGCAGTTACCCTGAATAAATCTATCCGCACATTCTTTTATATTATGTATTCTAAGGCTTAACTACTGAACATGGACTGTGAAAAAAGTATAAGAAAAAAAATATCTTTGTTGCATATACGCGAAAAAACACAGTTTTTGTTCACCCTTTCCGGAGATTAAAATGTTTGAAATAAAACCTCTCCTCAAAGGAAGAGTGATAACAAATAAGCAATTACAACACCCACAAATATCCCGGTCCATTGTCAAGCGCATATTGCATTTCTAGAGTAAGTGTGTCATTTTCTGCTCGGTTTCTGAGTGGTATTCATCCCAGAAGGGTACTTTTCGTAAAATAAAAAATGCTGAATACCCCCCCCCCGAAAGGTAATGAAATCGAGGTGAAATCTTTGAAAATACGCCTGATATGGGATACAAAATACATCATGGGTGTCTTTCAAAATCCAGGTATGGGCACTAGCCTACACATAAGGTGAGTGGATCATGGGGGGGGGGGGGAAGCGGGATGCAACTAACCTTTACTATAAACACATTGAGCTGTAGGATCTAAAAGCATTTGAATGACACATCCTGATGGTTTTAAGTACTGATATGCATTTTGCGTTTGATATTCAGATACCGAGGACCCAGTGATACATGATTGTCCATCCGACACGCTTCTAGGAAAGACTTCTGACCAGACTACAGCTGTAGTGACTTGGACACCTCCACACGCCACAGACAATTCGGGGAATCTTGAAGCTCCGTTCGTAACAGGCACTTTTGATTCCGGGAGTAATTTTCCCACCGGGACCCATATAATCACTTACATCGTGTATGATCCATCGGGAAATTCAGCCACCTGTTCCTTCAGCGTGACTATCAAAGGTAACTGCATTAAATAATAATCTTCCTTCAAATATTTTTTTTTTTACTTCTTGTATTATGTAAATATGTGTTTGTTTGTTATTTGTTCTCTTTTTACGGGTAATTTCCTCTCTGTTTGTTTGTACACTTTTTTCATAAAAAATGTTGTTTTCTACGTGTTCAATATATATCCTGCTCATAATTATGGAATATTTTGTTGATACTTAAGTTCTTTCTCCTATATTGTCCAAAATTTTCAAGATAAGTGTTTATTGCACAAAAATGCTGTATGTGAAGCAATTTTTGGATTTCATGAGATGACTAAAGTAAAAACTAAAATACATTTGAGCGCAATAACAATTGTATATATATATTTTTTTAAATCCACCAAAAATCATGAAAAACAAATATTAAATTAAAGTAATAAAAAAATGATAGATTTTGATCTAATGTCAATTATCATTAAATTAACATCAGAGTAGTCTATTACAAGTCCAATAAGGCGCGTAACCACCATGTGACTCAACAACAACTCTGAATACCGCCATTTTTAAACACAGGTTTTAGTGTCGAGTCGGACGTTACAAATGCTCAGCATTCCTATTTCCTAAAATACTTATATTGTACTTGTTTCACCAGGGTTGAGTAAATATTAATCCCAGATGTACCGTTCACGGAAAAATGACAACTTCTAAAATGTCTCTAAAATATTCCATAATTATGAGCAGGAGTGTATTACCATCAGGGTTTTTGGTACATACGCTGTTAAGTACGTGCTGAAGAACAACCATCGAGCTGAACAACGAGGCGTGTATAAATGATAATTAAAAATAATTAATACGAATTAAGTTACCATTGTCAGTGGCGTGAACTAAATTATTTCGGAGATTAGAAACGAATAACCCAACTATTTGCAGGGTCGGAAATGAACAAACACATTGGACAAATATACAAAAAAGCATCTCTTTACCATGATCAAGTTTCATTTGGGGTTCAAGTGCCCCTACAAGCCCCACCCCCAATCTGACAATATACAATGACCAGTGACGCATTTCCTGTAATATCTGAAAAAAAAATCACTCTAAAGTACTTTGAAATAACGTGTTACCAAATTCCTTACTGATCATAATTCAATCGACCAACGTACACCTTAGCCGTTATCATTATCACCAATTTTATGTACGTCAATTTTAAAATGGTATAATTTTACCAAAACTAGTAGGTGCTACAGATTGTTTCCCTTCGTCTTATTGTTCTTAAGGTTCTTGGCAAGTTAAAGACACTAGATAACACTGTGGAAGACCCGTTTAAAAACAATGTCGAATTTTGCTATCTGACATATCTGACAGTGTTTGAATGGACAAATAAACACCCTAGAACACAAAAGTTTGTACAGTTATCCTGTCACTAGTACTATATGTGCAGATACAAATTGGCACATTAAATTTATATCAGCCCATAGGAAATTCTGCAACACAGCAGTCTTTGGAGAAAAGCTGGAATGGTCTCTCAATGATTTTCACTTTTTTAAAGCACTTAATGATTGTTTTACACTGCAAATTTTTCAGGGCTTCATTTTTAGACCTTCTCAAAGACGCTAGTAGCATGTGGAATCATGTAACTCAGAATTTTTAAACTGGAAACTTTGTTATACAATGCCTTTAAGCGACAGTACGTACAGTTTCGTCCAAAGTCTTTAAAATGCACTGTGCATTTCGTCTGAGAATAAAAAAAAACAATGGCATCTTCATAAGATGTAAAACACAATATTGTATACATTTCTGCAACCTTTGCTCCGAGGCATTTTGGCGTAGTATGCTATGTACGCCTAAGCTCCTGTTGACATTCGATATCCCCTTTAGCTCTCCCTGCAATAACTGCGATACCTTCTTTTGAGAAATGCAATAGCCTAACGGCACGAAAACAGATGATTAAACATTAACATATTCACTACAAAATAATTTTGCTCAAACATGTCCAAGTGTTCATCCGTTTGGATAAAAGCTACTTCCAACATAATTCACGACTTAAAAATCCGAAACGTTTTATTTGTTTGTTTGTTTTTGTACGTTATGGGCTGTATGAAAATGTTGATACATGTTATTGCGTATTATACTCGACTACATGTGCATAATTATCTTGTTTCTTTTGCAGCTTCTTCTGCTATGACATCAGGGGGAATTGCCGGTCTTTCTATTTCACTCATCGCTTTAATGGTCGTAGCGGTTGTCGTCGGATTTTTCATGCATAGGAGATTGAGATTGCGTGGGAAATCCCCAACACAACCACGCAGAACGGGGATGACTGTCTCAACTATTGGAGATGTATATGAAATACCAAAGGCTGAAAATGATTATGATGAAGAATGCAATGTCTACGAAGAATTACCAGCAAGTGTCATTTAAGTCAATCCATACACTGAAAAAAAATATATTGGTGTTAAAATGACACGTAAAACGGGGTCAAAAAGTGGATTCTCAGGAGACACCCCGAAGGTGTCAAAACGACACCCCTGAAGGAGTAGAAAATGACACCTTTAGGTGTGTCATCAATATGGGTGTTACCTGAGAATCCATTTTTGACACTCCAAGGGTGTTATTTTGACACCCAAAAGGAGGTCAGAGAATCTATTTTTAACATCCCAAAGGCGTCACATTGACACCCGAAAAGGAGTAAAACGTAGTAAGAAGTAGGTATCATTCTTTACTGACACCCAGAACGGAATCACTAATTAATCATCAAGTACCACATTACAAGGCTATGACTGAGGATATTGTTAAGGATCAAACACGACTCGGATCATGCACAGCTGTGACTGTAACTTTATAAGTAGGTGATTTAAAATTACCATCAGTGTTATTTTTTTTTCAAGCTTTAAACCTGTTAACAAGTTAAGATGAGAGTTAGACTAAGATAGATTCAAAACTAAGTCTACGCAAGCTGTTTGGTATAATTCACTGATTTATTTGGCATTATTGATGTTACTGTTAATTCCCCAGTTAATACTTACCTCACACTAGTAACAAATAACACTAACCTTTCCTCTACTTTCTATTTTAAACAGAAACATCAATGATTCCGAATAATACTTACTATGTCCCTTGCATGGACTTAGATTAAACTCTATATAAGCAAAATTTTAATCGGCACACGTTACAGGTTGCATGCAGTGATAAAATAACATTGATAGTAATTTTAACCCACTTACAAAGTTAAAGTCACAGCTGTATATGATCTCAATCCTGTTTCATCCCTAACAATATCATCAGTCACAGCCTTGTAATGTGGTACTTGATAATTAATTGGCACAAATTGTAGCTTCTTTTTTATTAGCTGGTCCATCCTCGAGCCTGCTTAATATCGCGTACGTCGTGCAGCCGTCGAGTGAATCGAGTCACGGACAGAGAATTCATCGAGCGCATGCATACCCACAGTATACGCGTACGGTACTCATTTTGGTTCCAGAATCAGGTCAATTTTGCTTGTCTTAATGTATATGTGTTCTATACTTTTAATATTGTCCTTTTTGTTGTTTAATTTAGGTGCACCTGTTTTACAAATGAGTTTTTTGATGGTATGTTCCTGATATTTTATACTGTATCTGACTTTTTTATGCGAATAACGAAATCATGGCGATTTGATTTGATCTTGGCAAAGTTACATACTGACTTAAAACAGATTATGTATATATTTACCTTTTTATTATTTAGTGTAACGTACATACTATTACGACCGTAATCGTTAACGTTAGAAAGGAAATGTCATTATTCTGACCAAGAAGAAAGATAGTGATCGAAGTTGTGGTAGAAGTAGTATCCTATTTATTACTTGTGTGTGTGCTATCTGTGGCCGCTTTGAATTTCGTTCTGCATTTTACGATTTTCTGCAATGGTTGTAGACAGTCATTATTACAGTAAAACATCGCAAGTTCACATTGCAGATGCATTCACATAATAAACTTACAGGAAATGATACTCAATTCAATTTGATACCAACCCTGACTTACATGTGAGACTGATACAGTTTTACTGCAGGCATGTACTGCCTTTATCAACAAAGTACTCTACTCTCTTAACATATAGGGATTAGAACATATATCTCCATTGATTTAAATATCAATTGATGATAATGATAATAAAAGATACCTGACTTTTATATGGAAAAATGATAGTATTATAAAAGTGGATATATCATTTTAATTAAAAGGAAACGAATGTACTGTAAAAAGGTGGGGGTGGGGGAACGAGTACACACTTTTCTTAATACATTCTGGCTATCACTATGTTTAGACTTTAGAGGTTAAACGTCATGTGTCAAATCCCTTAACATCAGTGTCCAGTTTGAAAACACTAGGTGTCAATAATCTAAACATATTTTTTTTTCTAAATATTTCTTTGCTAACACTTTTTTTTTTAAACATGCCTTTTCCAGAGTAGACGGGGAATAGGGATAGCTTGAGGAAGATGGGTAGATTAGTTCAGAAAGTGTGACTTCCCTTGTTCTGATTTGTGAGAATTTGCAACTCCGGGTTAGTTTTGTAAACGGTTTTTTGTCTCGTTTTATGAAATCTCTAATGCCAATCCACTCATATTTTCATTTTTTGTATACATTTATTTTATGTTTATATTTATTTATTAATTTATCCCTTTTGGGGGGGGGGGGAGCAAAATGCTGAATGAAATGCACCACTATACGAATAATCATCTATACAAATCGTACTGCAGAAAATGTGTTTATTGCTAGCAAACATCTGTTGAAAGGGCTTAGAAATTGGTCTCTGGTGCTTAGATATTTGACATACGGTACTTTGCCTTTGAAAATGTTTTACAAAGAACGTGTTATGAAGAATGTTTACTCGCTGAAATATATACTTATTTTATCCAAAGGGTTGTTTTCTTGAGTGTAATTATTGTTCATTTGTTTGTGTTTTTATTGGTAAATTATTAATTTATAATAAGTTAATGTAAAAGTAATAGGAAACCAAAAATTATTTGTATGAAAACATATAAAATGCGACACTTTGACGATACGATTGGGCAATCAAGTCCTGGGTAATTCCAGTGCAGATGTCAGGAAACCAACACATACGTCAACGGTATAACATGCTGGAAATTGTAGACAGATAACAGACATTATTATGAATTTCCATTACTTAGAATGACCATGATGGGCATGCATGCGCAGGTGTGTAAAATCTAGACAATAAATGTATCAAATCACAATAATTTTTATTGAAAATAAAAGGTGTAGGGGCTGACATTCATAGTATTCTCATCATACAAATCAAAACTACAATATGAATTAGAAA
>JZLH01S0235205.1:54159-69708 GCA_001188425.1 Eucidaris tribuloides | reverse complement strand
CAATATTCCCCGACACCATCCCAGGGTTCCATGCCAAGTCATCTTCAACCTTCTGTGACACCATTCCAGAGCTCCATGGCAAATAATCTCCAGCCATCTCTGACGTCATCCCATCGCTCCATGTCAAGTCAGTACCACTCTTCTCTGATGCCATCCCAGGGTTCAGTGCCAAGTCATATCCAACCTTCCCTGACGTCATCCCAAGGTTACACGTCGAGTCATCCTGAGTCGTCTTTGATATCATCTCAGAGCCACATGCGTATGTCGAATCATTTTCAGCCTTCCATTGTATCATCCCAAGGTTACCCGTCGAGACATATCGAATCTTCCCTGATGTCATCTCAAGGATACCCGTCGAGTCATCCCGCATCTTCTTTGATATCTCAGGGTTACATGTCAAATCAACGACAGTCTTCTGAGAGTCTTCTAACACCATCTGAGAGTTACATGTCAAGTCAGTTCTCATCTTCTATGATTGCATCCCATGGCCCCATGTCAAGTCTTCTGCAGCCATCTCTGACTACAACTCACGGCTATAGTCATTTCCAGCCATCCATAATATCTTCCCAAGGTTACTCTTCGCGACATATCGAGTCTTCCCTTGTGTCATCCCCTGGTTACATATCCAGTCATCCCGCATCTTCTGCGATTTCTCCGGGCTACATGTCAAGTCATCGACAGTCTTCTTTGACATCATCTGAGAGCTATATGTCCAGTCAGTCCCCGTCTTCTATGTTTCCATCCTATGGCTCCATGTCAAATCTGATCCATTCTTCTCTGACGTCAACCCAGGACTCCACGTCAAGTTTTCTTCAGCCATCTCTGACTCCAACTCACGGCTATATGTCGAGACATTTTCAGTCTTCCCTAATGTCATCGCAAGGTTACCCGTCGAGTCATATCGAATCTTCCCATGTGCCATCCCTTGGTTATACACCGAGTCATCCCTTGTCTTCACCGATGTCATCTCAGGGCTATGTGTCAAGTCATCAACAGCATTCTATAACACCATCCGAGAGCTACATGTCAAGTCAGTTCCCATCTTCTCTGCCGCCAGCACAGGGTTCCATAGCTAGTCTTCTTCAACCATCCCTGACGCCATCTGTGGGATATATGTCAAGTCATCTCCAACCCTCCGTAACCCCATCCATAGGATACATATCCATTAGGCCTATTGTTTCTTCCAATCCAATGCAGTCTTTGATATCTACAACAACATTTCATATATCAAGTACAACCGACGCTACAGCGACTACTTCGGCGTTTCCCTTTTCTACGTCCAGCGAGCCACCAAGAACTACAGTGACAGCCACTCCATCCAATCCACTTGAAGGTGATATACGACTTGTCAATGGATCAACAGAAGCCGAAGGTCGAGTAGAGGTGTATCATGTCGGCATCTGGGGAACCGTCTGCGATGGTCTGTGGAGCCAGGAGGATGCCATAGTTGTGTGCAAGCAATTGGGATTAACAGAAGGGTTCTCTCTTGCGAAAACAGATGGGTCTTATGGTACGGCGAGCGGACCTGCCTTTGTTACTGCAGTTGAGTGTACTGGAAGTGAAGCTAGTCTCATACTGTGTACATCTAGTGAATGGTATCATGCGGATTGCGATACCGGCGACGTTGCGGGAGTCCAATGTGGTACGTCCATATATTGTTGAGTTACTAAAGATTTGACATGATATTTATTGTTAATGCATTTTTGATAGTAATATCTCTTTGGTATTTGTATATATTTTTCCTCATTCTGTATATCTTATAGATATGTATCCAATATAAATTACTTTTATTAATTCATTACTGATTTACTTGTAAATATAAGCACGGCGCCACTGAAAGGAAGTTAGCTAAACTGTATCTGTTAAAGAAAACATGATTGAGTAAATGAATGAATAAGCAAACAAATAAAAAAATAAAGAAATTCACACTAACTGTTATAATGGTTTCTTGTTTTTTAAAGATGTTGAGACCTGGAACCCAACGGTTGACGGTGATTACTTCGATGTTCGCTTCGATGGTGGGGCCAAAGACCCCCAGGGACATGTCTTGGTATCTACGGACGGCCAAAAATCCTGGGGGAGTGTGTGTGATATGAATGATTACGCTGCAGACGTAGCCTGTCGCCAACTGGGTTATCAAGCAGGTGGAAAGGTAAATTTACACAGAGGTTTATGGTTCTTCTTTTAACGTGGCGTCCTTTCAAGAAAAGCTGGTAAATTTTCCAACTCTTACGACCTTTTGTTTGTACTAAACTACTTACATAATACAGAATTTGCTAATACTATTTATCATATCGTATACATGTTATGGCCGCCTTCAAATTTAGAACCAGGAAGTATGCGCCGTATAAAATATAGAAATTTTCTTTCAAAGGCTAAACCATCCACCAAAAGACTAAGGCCAAGACATTGGGCGATAACGTACCTTAAATATTCACCCACCGCTGGTGCTCACTAGTATTGGCTGCTCGCCAATTTGCTAAAGTATCTCTCTCATTCTAATTGAATGAAGTTTTGTTATTATTATATCAGTGCAATGCTTTGTACTGGTGCGGCTATGTAATTACTAATGAATTTCAAAGCAAGCAAAAAGAGAAAAGTAATAATATCGCAATAAACACATCGTGAAGTCGAGTAACATCATGTATGTGGAACACTATCTCTTTCATAAACCATGTGTGTGAGACCTACGTTTTTGAGGGTTATTGTCTATTACAAGAGCAGGATTATTTCAAGAGAATTTAGATTGATTTTGAGTGTGTGTGTGTGTGTGCGTGTGTGTGTGTGTGTGTGTGTGTGTGTGTGTGTGTGTGTGTGTGTGTGTGTGTGTGTGTGTGTGTGTGTGTGTGTGTGTGTGTGTGTGTGTGTGTGTGTGTGTGTGTGTGCGTGTGTTTTTACACTGCGTGTGAGTAATGCGTGTTTGAATGACCATCTTTTTGCTTTGAACTTAACCATAGGCGTTCGTGTACCTACCATTTTTGCAAGTACCAGCTACCATCGAAACTCTCATCTGTGATGGAAACGAAGATAGCCTTCAAGATTGTGTGATCTCCTTAGCCGAAGGATACTGTGAGGTGGAGAGATACAACGGCGTCCAGTGTAGTAAGATATTACTCATTACAAGACGTAGTCACTTTCCTTCGTTATTCACAGAATTTTGGTGATATGGAAAAACTGGAAATAAAGTTTACCCGCTCCAAGATATAGGCCTATATACCAATATTGTCGTCTTGGCAGTTCGGGTGGAAGCAAGTGGGGATTTTATCATCTTAGGTATGGATGGCTGGACTGGCATATTACCAAATATTATTGGGCAACTTTAGGGATTTTTCCAAACCGTAGACCCTGTTCCAATATGGCAAAGGATAGGGCCCCGAAAGTTCAACTTTTATGAAACATAAACAATTTCCTCTATATCCAGAACTATACACGCCGAAGTTACAGTTTATGTAGATATATATAAGATTCAGATTTAAAAAAAATGACAATTCTGGAATATCCCTGGATTAACCCATTAGGTTCTTGAGTGGGACCAAGGGTGTTAGAAAAATAATGAGAACAGATCGTAGGAAAAAAATTCTCTGCCACATTCTTGTTTCGAGAGGTGTAAACCATTCGTGGTATAAGAATTTTTAACATTTGCACGCCTTCAACTATTTTAGAAACTTCATCTCTGATTACTCACATTACCTAAGTGGTTTAGTATAGGACACCTACCCCCAGACAATATTCATTTTAGTAGGGGTCGTATGGGTAATTGTTTGTGTGGTATTGTCCTAGGGGGTAAATATCCCTGGTGGTACTAATCCTTGTGGGTAATTGTCCCGGGTGATAATTGTCCTGAGTGGTAATAGTCCGTAGTGGTAATTATCCGGGTGGTAATGGTCCCTGGGGGTAATTGTCCGGGTGGTAATTGTCCCTGGTGGTAATTGTCCCTGGTGGTAATTATCCTGGTGGTAAATGTCCTGGTGGTAATTGTCCTGGGTGGTAATGGTCCTTGGGGGTAATTATCCGTGTGGTAATGGTCCCTGAGGGTAATTGTCCTCGGAGGTAATTGTCCTGGGGGTAATTGTCCTGGGTGGTAATTGTCCTGGGGGTAATTGTCCTTGGGGTAATTGTCCTCGGGGTAATTGTCCTGGGTGGTAATGGTCCTTAGGGGTAATTATCTGGGTGTTAATGGTCCCTGGGGGGTAATTGTCCTTGGGGGTAATTTTCCCAGGGTAATTGTCCGGATACGAATCGAATCACGTCACTGGAATGTAGTAAAATCTCTCATTTCATTTTCCTCTTTTTCTTTCTATACTTAGAGACAGTTGCTCTCCCGAAGAACAAGATCATCGCTGTATCTGTTGTCGTCGTCGTTGCTGTCACAACTATCATTTCAGTCGTTTCTTTCGTGGGTTATACCAAGAGACGGCCATTATCTATCAGATTCAGACGAAACCGGGACGATTCATCATCGCACACCATGGATAGCTTGGTTTCAAACGAATACCCGCCTGCATTATACATGGACTCTACATCCTCTATATAGATCAACCAAAGGAATGACGTATCGGGTGTTCGGTGGACTCTGACTCAGACTCTGCCTTGAGGTCTATTTTGTTCTTATGTCGTTCTTGCACTTTATAATTGAAGAGTGTAGAATAAAAAAGTGTCAGTTAAGTCACATTTTGACAAAAATGAGTTTGTTGCATTATTTTTTTTCATACCATGGAAAAACATATCCAAGTATCAGTTTCACCCCCCCCCCCAAAAAAAAAAAATATTCAAACTACCCTAAACATGAAATCTTAATTTTCATAACAATGGGATTTTTCACGAAAGAAGTACTGAAGTCCATCATTTGGATGGGAGTGTGCCCTCGGTGGGAGGGGGCGGTGGGTGGGAGGGAGCGTTGGGTGAGAGGGTGCGCTGGGTGGGAGGGTGCCCTGGGTGGGAGGGGGCGCTGGGTGGGAGGGGGCGCTTGGTTGGTTTTTGTCATGTGGGTGGTGGAAGGTACATGTCGCGGTGGTGATGACGGCATGGTTATGGTCACACTGATTTGTAGTGTTAGTAAAAAATCTACAATCATGCATGTTGATTTAGGCCGTTGGGGTAACTTGGTGTATGAACTAACAATGGTGGTGGATATGCAAAGGGTAGAAAGGTGGTAAGTTGGATTACAAAAGTGGGTGGCAGGTGGGCGGAAAGGTAGTGGCATGGTGGTTATTTGGGCAATAAAGCAGTTTTTCAACATTTTAACTCATTGTTGTCTCTTGTCATGTCATTTTCCATAGAAGAAATATTAAGTCCATGATTTTTGAACAAAAATACTGAAGTCCACAATATTGATTATTGATTATTGGAAATCAACAAGTGTGACAATGTTTTTTTATACTCATTGTTTATTGTGTCAATTATCTTCACCAAGTTTGGATAAACAACTCAAACAATTGTGATTTGTAGACAAATTTGAAAACTTTGAGCCTTTGCTTCTCAAAAGTAGTATTATGTGACTTCAGTACTTCTTATTCTACACTCTTCAATTTGAACAGTTTTCTTGTACAGAAATTTCACACTGACAATGTTTGTACATGTGAGTCACATGATACCCCCTACAAAAGCTTTGTACACATATTAACCAGCAAAATTTCTAATACACCGATAACTCGGGCCAAAAAAAAAAGAAAATAAACCGTACACAAAACAAATATGATTCTCTTGTTATTTTTGGAATGATTTTTCAACAGTCTGTTCCTTGATCATGGTATAGTGTATGTTTATTTTGCAATTTGACCAAAACAAAGTTTGTTTTTTCTTTAAAAAAATGTTATGAATTGTGACTAATTTGAGTACGTACATAATTATAATGACAGATAGATATAAATGTAGATATGTAAATCGACAGAGAGATAGATAGATAGGTAGAAAGAGATAGATAGACAGATAGATAGATAGATAGATAGATAGATAGATAGATAGATAGATAGATAGAAAGAAAGATAGATAGAAAGGTAGATAGAAAGATAGATAGACAGACATGGATACATTCATAGATAGATAGTGAGATAGACAAATAGATAGATAGATAGATAGATAGAGGGGTAGATAGATAGATGGATGGATAGAGAGATATATAGATAGATACACAGACAGATATTTAGATATGTAGATAGATAGATAGATAGATAGATAGATAGATAGATAGATAGATAAATAGATAGAGAGATAGACGGACAGATAGATAGATAGATGGATAGATAGATAGATAGAGAGAGATAGACAGATAGAGAGAGATATATATATAGATAGATAGATAGAAAGATAGATAGAAAGATAGACAGAGATAGATAGATTGATTGATTGATTGATTGATTGATTGATTGATTGATCGATTGATCGATTGATCGATTGATCGATTGATTGATAATTGATAGATAGATAGACAGATAGATAGATAGATAGATAGATAGATAGATAGATAGATAAATAGATAGATAGATAGATAAACTGTGTGTATGATTTCCCGATATTCTGGGTGCAAAGTCGAAATATCTAACTCAGAGAATCAAGATGCACAAGTATTGAACCTAACCTTTTACTTGAATTTCATATCATTTCAAGGTGGTGGTGTTGCTGGCGGTGCTAGTGGTGGTGGTGGTGGTGGTGGTGGTGATGGTGGTAGTGGTGGTGATGGTGACGGAGGAGGTGGTGCTGGTGGTGGTGCTGGTGGTGGTGACGGAGGAGGTGGTGCTGGTGGTGGTGCTGGTGGTGGTGACGGAGGAGGTGGTGCTGGTGGTGGTGCTATGTGTTTGCGTGCGTGCGTGTGTGTGTGCATGTGTGTGCGTGTGTGTGTGTGTGTGTGTGTGTGTGTGTGTGTGTGTGTGTGTGTGTGTGTGTGTGTGTGTGTGTGTGTGTGTGTGTGTGTGTGTGTGTGTGTGTGTGTGTGTGTGTGTGTGTGTGTGTGTGTGTGTGTGTGTGTGTGTGTGTGTGTGTGTGTGTGTGTGTGTGTGTGTGTGTTTGGTATTAAACGCGTGTACACGTAGGCACTTGTGTACACACATTCCAGTGCGTCTGTCATTTTCTTTTTGTTGGTACATGTCCCTGATCACCCAATACAAACAGAAAAATACGCCTCTGAACAAAACAGAAAATGAAATCGAAATCAACGTTCATGTCTCTGCCTGAAGAACAAAGGAAGCAATGGCAGATTGTTTGCGTGTTCAAAGTTCGTATAGGTATAATTTATCGATTGTGCAAACTGCAAGTCAACACCAATCAAAGTCACACTTCCTTAAATAAAGTGTAATATCTACACATATGTCCTGATCATATATATTTTATTGGTTTACTGTATTGTTATTTATAGTTTTGTACTTGTGTTTTTGCGTTGATTAGCAAGCACGCACGTCACAGAAGATATAAATGAAATGAAATCCATATCTTGTCGTCGCACCATTTAGAAAGATGAACAACATCAAATTTGCCGTGGTTTTGATTTGTGTCTTGTCGAGACTGGTGGACTCAGGTAGGTCAAAATAAAATAGATTGATATGTATCCATGTGAATAAAGACAGGACGGGTATATTGAACTTACTAACAATAACCTACGAATAACAGCAGCTGATCGAGTAATGCCGTTTGTTAAAGCTAAGTCACACTGTGCCGTCTACAGATTCTGTCTGAAAAACAAATGCGTACGTTTATCAAACGTTTATTGGACTTTTTAATTCACTTGTTCAACTGGATTACAGACGTACCTAGACGTTTACAGACGGTGCTTTTCTGTTCTGTTCCATTCTATTGCATTGCATTTGCCACCATCTGACACCGTCTGAGGTAAATAGTTTAGACGGAGGCAGACGGAATCGTTAGACGGCACAGAATGTGTACGCGGTTCTGTTCTCACTATGTGAGAAGAGTATAATATCGTAATAACACAGGAAGGCCTCCATTATGTACATGTAGATTTGATTTCAAGAAGAATTGTTCAAAAAAATAAGAACTCTAATATTTAATCTTGTCAATAACTGCTTGGTACAAGAAGTAAAATTCTGCACTGAAAAAAAACAGGGACGGTAAATTTAACACGAGTTGATGTTTGAAAATTGGATATAGTCCGCAGGGTTGAATTTCTACACTGTGCGCATCACTTTAACATCAAAAGAATCGATTCAAACTCCTAGTAAAACTAGTATTAAAATTAAGCAACGCCCTTAGTGTTAAATTTAACACTTCAGCTTTTGCAGTGTGCGCTTTCTGATCGACTGTCTTTGATCCAAATCACATACGACAAACTCATATACATATTAACCGTATGAATTCAAGTATTACCAATGTTGAATGGATAGAAAAGCAAGAAAATGCAAATGCCACGGGTGTTAAATTTAACTTCTGTAGTGTTGTCCAGTGTATAGAATTTCAACACCATGAATGTTATTTGGACACCAAAATTATTACTTAAAACACTAAAGGTATTACCTTTAACACAAAGGTTGATGAAAAATTAACACCACTCCAGTTTCTATAAATTATTTGGAAACATCCTGGGTGTTAAAACTAACACCATGGTTTTTGCAGTGTGTGCGTGTAAGAAGACAACGGTTATGATTGTCTGATGATTAAAATGATTAAAACTCTCGCAATGATTGGCGGATTTGATGTTTTCTACTTCTTTTGAATAGTTGCATTTATAATTTGCATTTATTTCATGTTCATGTTTTTTTTTAAACTTCAGCCTGCGAACAGAACCACACAAGCAGTATTGAATAAAGAAATGCAGACTTGGGCTAAATCATTTGTAATCATATTAGGCTCTTCAAGTCCATACAATCCATCGTCTTTAGTAGCAGCCTTATTCTTAAGAAGATTATGCCCCGCGAAGAAGAAAGCCCCTCCTATCTTCATAAGAGAGTGGTAAGTTACCACTGTCGTATGAAGATAGGAGGCACTTTCTTCTTCGCGGGGCATGGTCTTTTTTCTGAGACCGCTTCAAAGAAACATATTGACTTGTTTTTTGTTTGTTGGAAGTGTTTCCAAACCATCAAAACCGTTTCACGGGAAATATAAAACCGAATTATGGTGTTACATGTACTGTGAATTAACACCCATATCTCTGTAGGGAGGCGAAAAAATGTTGAATTTTATATTCCGGTCCCTCTGTCGTGGGTGCAATTTCATTTGATAATCTCTCCACTTTGGAGAAGAAAGGAGAAAGAATGTTCATTGATTTCTTGTCAAATATTTTTTTCTTCAAATAATAAACTTCATTAGGACATCTTTATAGAACGCCCCCCCCCCAACTCAAAATACATGCGTTATAGTGTATGTTGCAATATTTTTTGAGTAGGGGGTAGATATATGGTTTTCAATGATTTACATTTTGGTTATTATTTTCTTTCTGTCTCCTCAAGCAAATTCCAGTCCCGAAGAAGGAAACATTAGACTAGCAGGAGGACCAGGCCCAGAGGAAGGACGAGTCCAAATCTACCATGAAGGGAATTGGACAGACGTGCTCGGTGACGTAAGGGGTTGGCTTTCGACCTGAAGCCAACATCACATGTCACGAGCTGGGTTTCGGTGGCGAGTCGGTACCAGTATCGACCAAGGCGTACGGCATGGGTGATGGACCACAGGTTGCCCAATACGCGATTTGTGGCGGGCATGAGACTAATCTATCGGATTGTCAGACCTATTATTCTGATGATGACATCTTTTTCTCTCAATACGACAGAGCTGGTGTTATTTGTGGTACGAACAAGTTTTATATCATATCATGTACATAAGTATTAACATTGGCGTAGCCAGGGGGGGGGGGGCAAATTGGCCATGGGGAGAAAAACTACTAGTAGGCCTTCTAAAGAAAAAGCAAAGATGGATGTAAATAAAATAAATTCTGCTAAGTATATGCACCAAATCCCACCATTTTATCACAAACATTGCAAAGATCCACACCGTGGGAGGGGGACAAATATACACCCAGCAAAGTAGGCCTATGCACCAAATCCCACCATTTTATCGTAAAAGTTGCAAAAGCTCCACCTCATCCCCTCCCTCGGTTGCTTCGCTCCCTCGCACTGTGGTGTCATTCTCTTTTTGCCCCCACGGTAAATTCCCTCCCTGTTGATCGAAAATTTAACAAAATAACAATCATTGCATGTAGGCCTATAACAAAAAGATGGGATTTAATAGGTATGTGAACCGCTAACAAAACATGTGCCACCTAAATCTTTTCCGTGATCTAAAGATGGCACATTAAAGTTTGCAATCCACATTTCTTGCTAGGAAAGCCATTACGTGTGAAAATAGTTTTTAAAAACGTTTTAAATAAACGGTTAAACGGTTTGGTTCAAATACGCTTGTAATCACGTCACGGTGCAATATCACGTTGTGTGTATATTCGCCGAAACGAATAGCCTAATTGACGAGGTGTTGAGATACGTCACCCTACATTTCTTGAACTACACCAGGTAAACCATAAACCGTCGGTTAAGGACCAGAAGGGCGCTATTGCAATAATGCGATTCGCCGCAAATCGCGTTTAAAGATTTTACGATGAATAACTAAGACATACTGTATTTTCATGGGATAACTTGTATTTCTGGTGATATATGAGGACACTTAGTATCATTATTCATAAAATTAGCCAAAAATATGCATAACATTTTATTTTACAGCCAAAAATGTGATAGCGCCCTTCTGGCCCAAACTGAAAAGGCGCATTCTCCGCTGCTGCAGGGGCGTTAATACAATAGCGCCCTTCTGGCCCAAAGTAAATACGCGCATCACGCCGGTCAAGAGGGGCGTTATCGCAGTGTCATCGTGTATGAATTCACATAGTTACGTACTTAATGTCGGTCATTTTCGTCAATCTACTTTCTTCAGCTATCTTTAGTCTTATTTTAGTGGCTGGGATTTGTTGACAGCCACATGCAAGCAAGTTGCAAATTTAAATTTGTCTCAATACACTGTGTATAATTTTAGTATCTTTGTATTTTTCTTGATTTTGATAACATATTCAAACAATTACTACACATATATCACACACACACGCGCGCGCGCGCACGCACACGCACACACAGACACGCACACAGACACACACACGCACACACACACACACACACACACACACACACGCACACACACACACACACGTTTACTGGAATGCATCCCAAGTGTATCAACATAGATAGCATTACAAATTTATGGAGTACCTCATATCCGTTCACGCAATACATGTAATATTCAGTTTAAAGGAGTATGAAAGTGTACATGTACAATATGTTTAAATTGAAGAAGAAATTTTTAATTTATTTGGCATAAATCTGAACAGTAAACATGTGAAAATGTGCAAACGAGTAATTAAAAACGAACGGAGAGTCATTTATTTAACTGATTTTAATCTTTGGTATGCTTATTATTGTAATAATTCATTACCCAAAAACGAGAAACTCATTTTCATTGAACTATTCTCAATACTTTTTTTCGTACATCATCTGTAATGACAAGTAAGCAATTAAGGCGTTGTGTGGTCTCCCTGATGACATTATCTTTAAAAAAAAAATAAGAAGTGTGATCAGTTGCTACAGATGGACATACTTTCCAATTAACTTTGAAGGCCTGTGAAAAATAAGTGATTAGATTTGATGATTCAATGATTTTATGATTTACCATCAAATGTAATGAAAGACAATACAATTTGGTTGTCATTGTTGCTTATTCAAATGAGACTGAGTATTAATCGTCATGAATGAACGAGATAAAATTGTTACAATTGACATTTCATTGCTCTGTTGTCAATTTCATACAAACTACTTGAATTCCCTATTACATTCCAGTACAGACATTAATCACATAAATTAGCATACGTATTTGAAACTGGACTTCGAATCCAGCTTTTTGTTAGACGGACGGATATTTTGGCAAAAGTGCAATTTTATAGCACTCCTGCTGAAAACTGTTCAGTCCCAAAATTGTTGCAACTTGGAATTTTTGGAAAGAACCTAATTCTAGCAAGGTGAAATACTTACGGTGTGAATTCTATATTAGCGGCTGTATTGGTAAATCAAAGACATACAAAATGCTAACCCTCTAACACTCTAAACAGCTTCGAATATTCTAAAGACTTAAATTTCATATTTCAAATATTAGGTACAATTATTTCATGCAATTGATTGGCATTACGAATTTTTTAAACTTAAATTTACATTGCAAATCCATTCACAACTGTTAATGTACATTGACACGTTATGCTTATGTTACATTAGCATGTTTTACGTCGTCTCAAAAACCCAAATGCTAAAACGAGTTCCATATTGAATACATCTTTTCTACATAGAGATACACACATGCTCATATTATGGAATACTTAAGCCATTTTAAAAGTTGCAATTTTTCCGTTAACCAACGGTACGTGTAGGATTAATATTTGTTCACCCCACGTGAAACAATTATAATCTAAGTATTTCAGGAATTTCGAGCATTTTGTAGCGTCCGACTCGACACTAAAGCCTGTGTTTATACAGTAAATGGCGGTATCTGTTGCTTATTGTTGAGTCACGTGGTGGCTACGCGCGTTATTAGACTTGTAACAGACACTATTCTGATGTAGTTTAGGGATAAATGATATTAGATCAAATTTATCAGTTTTCTTGGTTATTTTTTTAATTACTTAAATTTAATAATTCATTCAGCAGACCAGCTGATATGTACCGGTTCCTATTTTGACCCCCACAACAATCTGAGAAAAGGGTGACATGTCGTGTGACAGAAGGCAAGTCAAGCAAAGTGTTTATCAAGCATGTTCCAATTTCACTTGAACCTCTTTTCCCGTCAATTTCAGGCCAAAGGGAACATGTTGCTTCCTTTGTGTTTTGATCAAACATTGTTAGGTTGTAGCTTGACAGTTTTCTCTTGTAATAAAACAAGCTTGCATTGGAGCATGGTGTTTGCAGGGATTGCTGAAGATCGAACGTGAACGATCTGAATGAAGGATCTGTACAACTCCTTTCCTTGCCAGCTGCCTTCACAGCCCGGGCTCTCTCTTTTCGCTCTAGGTGCTCTTGTTGTTCTTCTGCCACTTCCATTTGCTCCTCTTAGCTCAAATTATAGAAAGCAGCACACTTGTTACACCTATATTTCTTTGGGTTATGGAAGAAGTAGTTGAAGGATGTGCAGAATACCTTACGATAAACGTAGGAAGAACATTTCATTTTTGCATAGTTCTTCATAGAACTTGGACATCTTGACGATGTTAAGGTTGGCAGGCAGATACTTTCTGGAGGAGCTTTTTCCGGCAATAATGGCTTTCCACAGCAGGGAAGCTATTGATGTGTCCTGGGTGACACCCCCCCCCTGAGTTTTATAAGGTTCATTGGTTGAAACTCCACATCGAAACAACTCTAACAGTAAAACCTCTGGTGCATGGCGCAAGATCGACATCTGGCGGGACTGTTTTTGGAGTCAGGGTTTTAGTGGAATCATGGTGAGACCATCCATAGTCGATAGCGTCAAAGAAGGGGGGATCCGGCTCTGGGGCAAAGTTCCAAAACGCAGTTGAACATGTGCTTGCAATACATTTCCCCTGAATGCATCACTCATTGTTGGTATCGATTTCAAAGATGGGGCAGCAGTGATGATTTTCTTCTCCATCTCTCATGACCAGAGATTAATTAGAATTTGAGACAAGTCTTTTCTTTCTTTGCTGCAATAGCAAGCACCAATGAACTTTGTGGATTCAGCAAGAACAATTTCCAAAATGCCCCAAATGTTGAAATGTGAGCCCCTCTTTCAACTTGTTGATGCCAGTGCATTTTCAAATTCCAGGTAGCTAAGCAACCGTGTCACAGCCAGTTAAGTCCATGGGCAGCCACATCTTATGTGGCACAACAAGATGTGAAACAAGCATGTGTCGAACTGGTTCTACACTGGCAAAACATCACTTCTCTACCAGGTACTATCTATCAGCTGTAGGCCTACCTTGTTTTCGTTGACAGTGAGCACAACATTTTGGGCCAATGCACAGACCACAAGAGTGCACACCCGTCACTCACTATCGTCAGTCTACCCAATTGTCAACCAGTCGAGAGGAGATACGAAGCATGCAACCCGTCGGCATCATCTCAATCTATTGAGGCCCTTGTCCGGGCCCTTGTCACCCCCAAATTTTGTGCTCATTGTCAAAGAAAACAAGGTACAGCTGATCTAATTGAGAAGTGTGTCACCAGTGGAGAACCAGTTCGACATTCCAATAGAACTGCTTTATAGATATCAGAGTAACTCACTAACCTGTTAACGGACAACCTACGAAGAAGCTGATGTTAAAATGATACACCAGGTACTGCACAGTGCACAGTGCCCAGATTCCAAAGTAATTTGTGATGATACAGATGTCTTCATTTTGTTAATGCATTTTTACAACCAAACAATCTCAAATGTGGATCTTGCACCACCCGAGATATTATAGGGTTCCTTCAATGTGGATGTTCGACCAGTGAACCTTGTAGTACTCAGAGGGTGGTTGTCATCCAGGATACTTGCCGTGTATTTACTTTTGTGTCAGTCATGCAGAATCACACTGTCAAAATGCCTTCAACAAGGATATAGAAAGTGGGGCAAATGAAGAGGTTCCTTATGAAATACAAACTTACTTGATGACGGAGTGAATACTGCCGGGGGGTTGAAGATTGACGGGTTAGAAGTAGGCTATGGTGTGAATTGCAGCCCCCCCCCCCCCAAAAAAAAAAAAACAAACCCCAAAACAAAAAACGTTAAATACATGTGCATAATTATCTTTAAGTGATCTGTTGTGCCAAATGCATTGTTACTTGATAAATTATCCCTTCATCAGTTCATAAAATTGCTAGATGGGTTCAAATGGCATCACTCGTTTTGCATGCAATATCATTTATAATACCGTTGTAAAAGCTTATTGGGCGATATGATTCCATAATTATGCATATACAAATGACCAAACCGGTTTTTGATTGGTCTAATCAGAATTACACGGCCTAAAACGTTGAAGTGGACACTACATCTGCTTTGTTGTCCTTTAGCTTTATAATAAGCGTGTTGCGGGCCAAACATGGTTATTTGACAGTTATTGTCAAATAATGGAATTTTAGTAATGGCGGCCCTGATTTGCAAAAAATGAATCTGCAAATCATTTTGGATTTGGCCTTATCTGAATCAGAGACCCTGGAACCTAGGGGTAGACACAAAAATCGTACGTTTATCCTTTCAAATAAGCCAGTTATTGTCAAATAATGGAATTTTAGTAATGGCGGCCTTAATTTGCATATTATGAATATGCAAATGAGCAAACCATTTTAGATTTGGCCTAATCTGAATCAGAGACCCTGAAAACCTAGGGGTAGACACAAAAATCGTACGTTTATCCTTTCGAATAAGCCAGTTATGGTCAAATAATGACATTTCAATAATGGTCGCCTTAATTTACATATTATGCAAAAAACCCAAGGGTGAAACGCTGGTATCATCCAGATTCTTGATCTGCACCCTTCAAAGATACAAATTCCGCAAAAAAACTTGCGGGGACGCCAAGACCAA
>JZLH01S0235205.1:15671-30173 GCA_001188425.1 Eucidaris tribuloides | reverse complement strand
GGGTTTATTTTTCCATATGAACATACTATTTTAGTTCAGATATCATAATTTGACATTTTAAATTGAACTCCACAATGTTAGTTAGCCTATCACTTTAATGTTAGTTCATCTACTTATATATAAACAATGCTTATCAAATATCAAACTTTTTTGTTATTTATGAATAATCAAATGCATTGAAGTAAAAAATAATTGTTATTGTGAATAATTTGTCTACCACAAATCACTTATTATGTGAGGTAGACAGTGACGAACTCTCTGAACGCGTACATTCCAAATTTTACGACGAAAAACATGTATGTTGGGCGAACGTTGGCTTTAAAGGCTAATATGTGACTTAATTACATAACGAAGATGTTGCCGCTGTAATTATACTGCACAGTAGTACTTATTATTATATCCGGTGTCCTCAAAGAAAGATAAATACAATTCGCTTGAATTGATATTAGAATTAATTATATCAGAAAAAAGGTGTCGTAGCTAAGTGAGCGTGCGAAACGTGTCCCCAGATTAAAAGGGGAGAAAAGAGAAAGGGTATCTTCTTTGGCTCTTACGCAATGGAACGTCTTATTGTATACACACACACACGCACGCGCACGGCGCGCACACACACACACACACACACACACACACACACACACACACACACACACACACACACACACACACACACGTACACAAATACATAAACACACACAGACACGCACGTATATACACCATTCATCTGCAATAATGTTCAGGATTGGAAAAAGACGAAGAAGAAAAACAAATCTATTTGCCTCTATATCCTGAAAGTAACAGTATGTATCAATGTAAGAAAGAAGGAAGATAGTTCTAAAATCATTAAAACCATTAATGCCCTAAACGCCCAATGCTACTGAGCTTTGTAAAATCGAAGAAAAGGTGTAATTGACTGAATGGTGGATTCGAGTCATAATCTTTACAAAAGATGATTCAATGAAAATATCAAATCAACCATTTTGCTGCTCACCAACAACCTTGAAAAGCCTGACGGCCTTGCACCATTAGACTTTTCACAACCGAAACTATGCTAACAAAGAACCATTTAGGATGACAGGTTAACAATGGAAGGAAATAAAAATATTGAACAGGAAGCTAATTTACCGCCTAAGTAAGTGCGTGAGGCAAAAACGTATTTTGATTGATGCTTGAAAGGACCAATCGTTCACTAGCTTTAGAAAAGGTCCTTTGATGGCGTTAATTTTTCAACATAACGAGCATCGGAGCATGGTTTCTGTCAGGAAAAGATACATTGAAAAATATGAAGCGTTTCTCGTCACAAAATAAATTCTACACACTTAACAGTCGTATTTTTTTTTCAATCAATTTGTTTGATTTTGCATTTCATGGAACTGCAGTTGTCAACAGATTCCATCATTCGTTTGCTCGATCGATCATGATTGATAGACTAGACAGCTCGATCGATAAATTTGATTATTGCTTCCTTGCTTGCTTTCTTGTGATATTTATTTACCGATTGGTTGGTTGGGCCACAAAAGATTTGCCATGTAGACGAGTAGTTTATCGATAATTCCTTACCAATCGGTAAATTTTCATCCGTTGGTGGGTTGGTTTATTGCTTATTTGTTTGCTTCAGGTATTGATTGCATATTGATCGGGTCAAAATGACATTTACAATATCTAAAAGAGCCGTCAACATCGATGACATTTGTTTGTAATGATGATTACAAGTCCCATCCTTCCTCCACAACGACTAACGACCACACGGGATGTTATTAAAGATGCGAATTGGTTTTAGGATAGGGTCGGCAAAGTCAACCTCATTCAATACGGCCCTCCATATTCGAGAGGTAGAGGCAACTTTTTCATGTGTGAGAATATAATATTGTCTCGTGCCATATAAAGCTACGGTGAGAAAATTAAGATTTAGCACTTCAGTAATATAATACTATATAGTGACCATTACTTTAATGGTCAGGAGATGAGAACATAATAAAAATGTAGAAATGTTCATTACACTTACATGGAATGTATACCTGCAATACTGTGGAAATAATATGTATGGTACTTCACATTAAATCTTTCCCAATTTAAAAGAAACTGAAATTACTGTACAAGTAAATCAGTTAATATAGCCACCGAGAAGGGGATTAATTTGACACTAATACGCAATCCTTTTGTGTGAAATCATTGGCAAGGGATTGATTGCTGGTAAGGACGAGTTTGTAAATTACGCCATTTTTTTGTTTTTTCTTCATTTATTTATTTTATTTTTTGGTGAAAATATTATAAAAAAATTAGGAAATCATTTTTCCCTTCGTAGATACATTCACTGTTGAAAGCTTTTTTGAGTGATATTGCTGGATTGTAATTATGTCTCTATTAATACGCGACGTGTAACTTTTCGACGTTAAGCACATCCACATTGTAGTACTATATCAACGCAAGTGTTATGTTTGTAGAGTATCATTCGGAAACACTCTTGCCAACAACTACAGTTGCTTGCTGCACATGCGCACAACATCGTATATCCGAGTGATAAACCTGAGTGATCTTTCATTTCATTTGATTGGGTGAATAAGTAGTTTTAATCTCTTACAAGCTCTCAGATTAGCTTCTGTCACCTTTTAGCCACAACCTTATTTTTGTAATGCATTCATTTATCAAGGTTATTCAGGAATCATTTATAACCATACTTGCATCCAGAACTACCTGTCACTACCCCAGCTGTAACATTTTCATAACAAGTTCACAGCTATCGGCACCTTTCAACATGAACGCGTCAACGTTTGAGGATGGAATCGTGAACGAAACCATCGAAGATGCAACATTCATTCAACCTGACGTCCAAGAATCCTATCCAAACTTCGGAATCCCGCCTTGGTTTTCCTTACTATTTGGCTCCATATCTGCAATAATCGGTATTCTCGCGGTAGTGGGTAATGGGTTGATACTCATGGCTTTCCGTTATGACCATCGCCTTCGCACATACACCAATTACTTTGTAATCGGATTGGCCATAGCCGACTTCAGTAACGGGATTCAAGTAGCAGTTCGCTCGGTTAATACATTTTTGGGTGTCTGGCCTTTCGGTAAAATTGCGTGTGAGATTTACATATTTTTCTCCCTCTACACGGTCCAAGTGATTTACGTTCTTACTTTAATCATAGCAATCGATCGTTATCGCTCGATTAAAGACCCCATGAAACACCTTCGCAACAAAAGCACACGCTTTGCAGCACGTCTTATATTCAGCGTTTACTTCAGTCAGATTATTGTAATGGCATTCTATCTGTACGCCATGCCGGTACTTCTTGGTGTTAACATTAAACTCCCCGTTACGGTTTGTCTCTCGCGATATGGCGCCACTTCAGTCTATGGGTTCTATTTCGTTCTAGTGACCCGATGGGTGCCCATCTTGGTGACTGGCGTTATTTACATTTACATCTACGCGGTAATCAAAAGAAGGCAGGCTTCGAAGACACCCGGAGAATTTTCAGAAACGGTCGGAAGTAGCCATAGCAGTTCCACGGCGATTACCGAGTCTCCTCATCAAGAAATCAACAATCAAAATGAATCTTCAAAATCTGGAGAGGGGACTTCCACATCGAATGTATGTGGTAAGTTATTGTGGGATTGCAATCAAATTCTAGTCTTCCTTGTCCATTTTGTGGAAACCATATTTAAAGAATGTCAAACTTTGAGGTATGACCTAGAGGGTATTGTTCAAATAGACACATAAACACCATATGGAATACAAAACTTTATAGACATGTATGCAGCTGTCCCCAACTGAATATTTACAGATAAATAACGGTATCCTGTGGACAATAATTGTATAACAAAGCATTCTATGGAGAATACTAAAATGCTCGTTCATTTTTACCTTTTGATTAAAAGTACTTACGATGGTAGTGTGTAA
Source organism: Eucidaris tribuloides (assembly GCA_001188425.1). Taxonomy (NCBI): domain Eukaryota; kingdom Metazoa; phylum Echinodermata; class Echinoidea; order Cidaroida; family Cidaridae; genus Eucidaris; species Eucidaris tribuloides. Next base: position 26,269 of record JZLH01S0235205.1, on the reverse strand, counting down.
AATGTGTGTGTCGCGTGTATAATATCGGATTCAACTCAATTCAATTTATTCACGTCCAAATCAAACCATAACAGGAAGAAGAAATTAATTTCACAATGTTTACAAAATAAGAACATTTACAGCGCAAGTTTAGTTTTGGCAATTTTTTTTGTTTGTTTGTTTGAAAGCTTTATGCCCAAAGGTCATATCACACCAATAACATATTCTGAATGTCGTTCGCTTTTGTTTTATCAATTAATGAAATATCTCGGGGGGGGGACCCCGTGATTTTCGACTATATCTTACAGTATAGCATTCAAAGGGTTCACGAGGTGTTAGGGTTATCTGAATTATACTTTAGCAGAAATATTAAACTCTGATCTTTATATTTAAATGTAATATCAACGATCAAAGTAAAGAGACGTCAACTTATATTAGACATACATTTAATCGGAAAAGGCAAATTTGGTATCGCGTGTTACAGACAAATAGTAGAATTATCATAAAGATAAGCTTCTGAGAATGCGATTGAATGAATTGAGATGATTTATATTTCGCACTTCCTGTGATAAACTGCTGAATATTTTGTTGGCGTTTAGAGGAAACTGCGTTTGATGAACTCTGTTATGGTTTTTGGTAGATGTAATTCTAAAATGTTGTCCCTAAGATTATAAGGGGTACTCTACATTTTGATACGAGAAGATAGATAGGTAGGAGTTAAATTACGAATTATTTTCAATAGCATTACCAGGTTTCCAATCTTCCATTGCTTATCATAGATTGGCTTGATCATACACTTCTATGACGACTACTACTCAGGCGCAGTTTTAAAGTGAAAATTTTAGGGGGCTACAGGGGGGCTTGACGGAAACATGCGAAGGAGCGAAGCGACCGAGCGGGAATGTTGTGGGAGGGGGGCTACCCCCCTGCCACGGTAGGAACTTTTTTGAAATACGCATAGAAAAGACGTGATTCTGGGAATGGTAAATAAATATTTGAATGGTATATAATGAAGATTATTAGGGATTATTTTCAAAAAGATTACAGGAAGTATGTGAAAACTGTAATTGGGCAGTGATACTTGCGAGGGAGCGAAACCTCCGAACGGGGGGGGGGGGAGTGGGAGGGAGGATACCCCCTCCCACGGTAGGAACGTTTTGAAAATGCGCATAGAAATGATGGGTTTCTATAGGCATGGTAGATACATATTTTTGGCAATGGTATAGTTTATCAAGGCTAGAGATTGGGAAATCATACTTGCGAAGGAGCGAAGCGATCAAACGGGGGAAGGGTGCTCCCCTCCCACGGTAGGAAATTTTTCAAAATACGCATAAAAAGGAACGTGATTCTACTCATGGTAATATGCCTCTTGTAAAGGTATTTTTCATGAAGATTTTACAAATTGTCACGTTTCCCAATGCAAAACATATACACGAAGTATGTCAAAAAGTGTAATTGGGTAATCATACTTGCGAGGGAGCAAAGCGACCGAGCGGGGGAGCGTGTGGGAGGGGGCATATACCCCCTCCCACGGTAGGAAATTTTTTGAAAATATGCATAGAAAAGACGTGATTCTGGGCATAGTAAATAAATATGTTAAAATATATTTTATGAAGATTATTAGGGGCTATTTTGAAAAAGATTACAGGAAGTATGTGAAATCTGTAATTGTTCAGTGATACTAGCAAGGGAGCGAAACCTGTGAACGGGGGAGGGTGTGGGAGGGGGGTCGGATGTAGGGGGAATTAGTTATTCTATTTGGTTTCAAGATGACTTGTTTCAAATGAAACTTTCAGCCAATGAGAGAAGACGTTTTGTAGAGAAACTTCGTGTGGGATTCGTGACATTACAGTTTAGATCTCCCATTAACACAACATCAAGGCCAGTCATCTCCATGTTTTGTAACAGTATAATAACTTTATCGAAATTACAACAGGAGACTTACGAGGTCTGTACCATCTGCCTATAAGAAGTGATTTTTGCTTATACGGATTAACCTGCAGTACAATGAGTTCTAAATCATCATCACTCAAATCGTTTCGAACTTTGTAATCAATGTCACATTTGACATATGCTATAACCCCTTCCCTTGCCTATTTCTGTCTTACGAATCAAGAAGAAACCATTAATATTCACACATGCATCTGCTATAGAAGAGTCAAGCATCGTTTCACTAAAAGTTAAGATATCAGATCTATAACCTATAAACATACTTCTTAACTCCTCTATAGATTTGTATCGCGAACAAACATTTAAGTGTTACCATGTGAATACCACTCTTATTTTTGATTAAATTCAATGACTCATCAAAACTTAAGAATGTGTAATTTTCTAGATATTTTGGGATAGTCGTTCGTCTGATTGTCTGATGTTTGTTGATAACATTGCTTTCGTCATAAGCAACCGGGGTATCATGATTATCATCATTATATATCAAAAATGGTAGTTCAGCAAATAAGCAAAGTTCACGAATCCCGTCTCAACTTTGCCGGAGCACTCTTTTGGTAGTCGATGACTCGATGTGCATTTAAAATGGTAACAAATTCCACATGTCTGTTACCGGGAGATGAAACAATTCATACTGATACTGCATTGATATGAACTTACTCCACACAATATCAATCTGGTGTTTATCAACAAACTTTCGTATCACACAGTCGCTATACATGTTGATGTCATTTTCACGTCAAAGCTGTTATTTTCCCGTCTTGGCTCCATGTCCTGAGGACATTCAGTTTTTTTTCTGAGCTTTGTTCTGTCTGAAGGTAGTCAGCGATTTTTTTTTTTATATCTATATATTCATTCATGAAGAAGGGTTTTCCTTTCAGCTTGGTTTTGGCTTTATAAATGGCCTGGCGTATATTTAAGGTAGCAAGCCTGACGATCAGATATGGTTGGATATGAGAATATTGGTAATTTGATGCTGATTTAACACCGAAAATACTACAAAATTGTCTCCAAATTTTCATCTGCTAGATTCAAACGTGCTATCAAATGGAACGACGAGCCTTGAAGAGAATGGTAATAAGAAAAGCCGACAAATTTCCAGAGCGTCGACGGAAACTTGTAATCGGACACGGAGCAACAGTAGCAGGTTTCCAAAAAATGGAAACATCTCGAAAGGAAAAGGCGACAGCAACAATCAAGCTGAACGCACACTCACACTCATCTATTTAGTGCTACTCTTGTCAGGCCTACCGTTTGTTGTCACCTTCAGCACTAACATACTGTGTGGATACTGCATACCACTCGGAGTATCCACCGTAAGTAATATACGTTTCCTTCTCAATAGTAAGCGCAGACTAACCGTTTAATCGACCATGAATTTACCAATATGACCCAAACAAAAGATTTGAACTCGGTTTTCCGCAAGCGACATCCCCGTTTCTATCTCTCTATGTCTGTCTGGAGGCCTATTATAAAAGATCTCTTCTCTGTATAGTTTGTTTTATCTTTATGTCTCGAGTATATACACAGAGTACATGTGAAAGCAAAAAGGATCCTAATATTGATATTTCAAATTCAAAATATTGGCAATTTTTAATATGATAGGCATAACGTATTGAACTAGTCATAACCATAAATATAAATCTCGATTATGATTATACTACTACTACCACATGACTACTACTACTTCTTCTTATAAACCCCTCAAAAAAGTACTCTAAATCAACTTTGAGCGTTGATATCTCTCTTGGTATTATAGTATAATTATTGATATTGGTATCATTGAAAAGCCTGTTTATTTCTCATTACAGTGATACTTCATTTGTTTTGATTATGAATTCATGTAATGTGCAAGACATTTAAATAGAGTTCCAAGTCAAAAGTGAAAAGCTGCAAAAAGCGTTGTTATCAGCACCAGTTCAGCATTCATTTGTATGGAGACTGGATTGTGCTTAATGATGTTATGGTTTTTAATGAAGTGTTATGTGTCGTTTTCCCTTTTTGTTTTAAATATGAGATTTAAGTGGGCAATTGTAAAATTATCATTGTGTTTGAGTTTCATTAGGATTCTGGCAATTTTGCAAGGTCCCCTCTATCGATCAACACATGACACTTCACTCAAAGCCATCACAACATCATTAAACACAATTCACTCTCCATACAAATGCATGCTAAACTGGTGTGCATTTTTGCAGCTTTTCACTTTTGACTTGTCCCATTATTAAAATCTCTTGCACATTCCATGAATCCATAATCATAACAAATGAGGTATCATTGTAAAGGAAAACAAACAGGCTTTTCATATGAGGAATTATACTATAAATACCCAGAGAGATATCAACGCTGAAAGTTTAGGTGCAGAACGTTTTTGAGGGATTTATTATGTTAAGTCAAAGTGGTGTGGCAAATGTCATTACGAAAATCTCGGAAAATACGATTCGGCCAAATCTAATTTATATTTTTCTTTACCTGTTTACAATGTACTGTACATATATTTCTACATAATCAATCTAAAAATAGGGAGAGGTTTAATCCCCATATAACAATTGGTAAATTTAAACTTCTTCCACAACTAATGGGTTGAATAAATAAAAATGTTTCTCCTTACAAAATTATGATTTTCTTTTTACTTCACTCCAAGCGATCATTAAATAAGCAATATATTTGTGTGATTTACTCAAACTTAATTATTTTTTTGGTAGTGTTGATAGGGCCATTTCGACCAACATCGATTTCGACCGCTGTCGCCATATTTTCTTAATTCAAACTAATAAAACACATATTTGTCTTATGCTTTAATGACGTAGTGGAGATAAATCCAAGGGATAGTTTTGGTCGATCAGACAAAACTCTTTCATCAACTGTCACACCAGGCATCAGAGAACAACATCAACCTACTGAAAATTATTAAGAATGACATGAAGTGATTTTTAATTAGGGAAGAGCAAATTTGTATATCAATATCTCAAACTAGGAACCTTTCGGGCGCATATTTTTTCAGCGCCCTAATATATCATAATGGTTTATAAAAATTCAATAGGACAATTTTTCCCTTTTTCACTATATACTAAAACTATACGCTGCCTTTAAAGTGGGAATGAAAAATTGCGATTTCCAGACAAAACGCTTTTCGAAGAAATAATAAACTGAAAACAATATTATGTCCTGTATTCTGGAAGTCAGGTTTAAATTATCAGTACTTGTCGAGTGTAAATATCCGAATTGTAACATTCCATTTCTGAACTTCGTTTCAAGTTAAACCTCAGTCTATACCTAAACCTGACTTTCAGAAACAGAAATGAAGTTAAACTCGACTTTGACAGAATTGCAGGTTTTAGTCGGGTTAATTAAATTCGAGTCTAAAGTTAGACTAGAGGTAGTTAAACCTGACCGCAGATTACCGGCCATTGTGTTTGCTACAGACTCTAATTATTCATAATCATAAATTTTCGAATAGAATTAATGTGGACTGAGTCATTATACATGTTACGTGAACAGAGGGAAGCGCAGATGCAACGAAATAAAAAAGAAAGAAAAAGTGTACGGCGACATGAACCAAGATTTGTAGTCTTTTTATAAAAACTTTGGTATTTAAACGATCTTTTCTCTCAAGAGGTATAATGATCATTTCGAAAGCCACATTCGAAAGGTAAACAAATCCATCATAAATATAACTCTTTGTTTCGTGGTAAACTTGTAATCCTGAAGATAGACAGAATAAAGGACAACAACAACGAAAATAGTACGAATATGAGAAAATAGTAAATGACGGTGTATCAAACATTTTCGGCAAGATTGGAAAGGAAATTTAGACGATTAATCAAAACATATCTTACCTCCCATTTGCAGAGACAGTAATGATAGGTTCTGTCCTGGAAAACATTGGCAGGTACTGTAAGTGTTTTTGCTGTTGTTGTTCTTGTTTTTAGCGAAGTGCAGAATGTGTTTTGATAGAACAATTTATTTACAAAAGATTTACCTTCTTTTATTGTGCTCTTGTTTTGGCATTTATTTTTTACCACACATCTCCAGGGAGTCATCACAGTCAACCATATGAGTTTCGTCGCGAATCCTCTCTACTACGCGTTAGGCAGTCCACGCATTCGACATGGGGTCATCAACGTCCTGCTTTGCTCAAGGAAACGAGCTTAAAATTGACACTTCACTTGGAGAACGGTGTTGAATACTTTAAAAATTGTAACACTGCTGAATTCACTGGCATAGGTCTGCAACATAATGTTGTACGGGGGTAGTTGCACTGCAAATTTAATTTCAAAATGGCACTTCTAAAATTTTGGTCACACTTTCCAATTTCATGCATTTGGTCATGATTGTCGGAATAGAAAATTAATAACTTACCACAATACGATTGACCCTTTGCACGCGAATGTCACACTTTTGCAAATTCGTACATTTAAATTCAACAATCGTTTTCTCCATTACGTTTGTACTTAAAAAACAAACAAACTAATAAATAGCCATAAAACTTAAGCAATATTTATAGAATATAGAATTATAGAATGGTGAAAATAATAAGGAAACTAAGATTCAAAGAAAATATCAAAATAACAATCGTCATTATTATAAAGAGTTAAAGATTCTTAAGTTTTCCCACACCATTTAGAATTACTCTTGCGTGAACTGTTAAAAGATCAACATTTTTTTCTGCGCCTTCAGTTTATTTGCTCATTACGCCACAAAACTTATTACCATTTTGAGTCAAAGTAAGCTTTGATTTTCTTCAAGAATTTGTCCAAAATTTGCAAAACAGCTCAAGCATGTTTTTTTTTGTTTTCCAAAAAACTCTCGAAAATTAAAAACAAAATTACATGGAATTATAAACTGATGATCAAATTGGTTTGATAAAACAGACACTCATTGACAGTTCCACGGAATTTGCTCTGATGACAGTTATTTCAAACACTATCCCAACCTCAACCTTAACCCTAACTCTAATCCCACCCCTAACCGTATACTTACTATAAACGGGAAACCCAATGGAACCCTAACCCCAACTCTGTGTCTTCTAAGATGTTATTACCAGGACAACCCTGCTGAAAAGAACACAGTGTCCCACAGTGTAAAACACAATGTGAAACACAGTGTGGACACATTGTAAACACAGTGTGAAATCTCTTCAGTGTTAAATAGCCGACTAAGTGAACACACTGCAAACACACTGTGGGACACTGTGTTCTTTCCAGCAGGGAACTGTCATCGGAGCAATTACTGTCGTGCCCTTGACACCTTATTTAAACTGCTTTTCCTGTTATTATTTTGTTGATCGTCTGTTACACCTCAATTGTAAACTGAATTCCAGTCTCCTTTATTTTTCTCAGCCAACCATACTTGCCGTATTTAGGTTACAAGTTGCTGTGCTCTCGCACTAGAATCTTGAATATTCATGTACATACGTGTTCATTGTGTCACAGAGTGCTTGACGAGGACCTTGCTCATAATTTATTCAACACTTTTCTTTCCTCTGCTCTAGCCTGTTCTACTCTTTCCCTCACTTTCCCGCTATCTCTTTCTTTCTTTGCATCACGAGGGTACCTGTTGTAGTTTTTTTAGTTTGTATTGTTTTTTTTTATTTGTTTTCTTGTATTACGTGTGTAAAGAGGCCCCAAATGTTAAGTTCACATATTGGATGTCCTCCAGCATGGTCAGTTAGTTATCCTTTTATTACACTAATTATTACTCTCGTTGTATGTTTACTATAACCGTACCATTGTCTCTATATCGTATTTGAATTTTGTATTATGTTGCCATGCAGAATTAGTAAATCAAATCAAATCAAATCAATCAAATTTATTTTATGAAATCGTCACATTGTTTTCGGGGGGGGGGCGGCAAATGTCTAATACTAGTATACACTAACTAACTTCAAGTGTTTTATCGATTCGTATTAAAGATTGTGTCATTCATTTGCACGTCAAAAAACACCTAAATGAATGAAATCATATCCAGTGTGAAGATTAATATTAATAAACACCTCTCATAGAGACTTGGGGTAAAATATTGAGTTTTGGTGAAAATCTGGACGGTTAAACTTCATCCTTTTTTCAAATTACTCAGAAGCAATTTCAAAAAATCCGCGACGTCAAACGTGCACGTGCCGTTCCAAAATTGTCAGATCAGCCGTTAGCCAAAGGTCGTGCGGAGGTTAGCCGTTTAACCAATCAATGCGCTCCGCTGGTCTTGCGACGATACACATAACCGCGATTCGCAGTTTGAGCAAAATTGAAACTCACGGAAAGAACAACATTCTGGTAACATGTTATTAGTTTTTCTCATGAAACAACAAATTCATGACGTATGGATCTCAAACTACCGTTTGATAATGAAGGGAAGTAATGGACTTGCACATCCCTGACACAATCTTTAAATTTGAAAAATGATTATTTAGTACTCTATAAGAAAAGTGAAAATCTACGAGTAGGCCTACTCGATTTGACCGGATTTATCGTGCCCCTTTCCTCCCATAGACTTACAGTGTGTAGAGCTAGGCTATTTTATACTCCATCGCAGTGGAAATTCTCCAGTAGGGTTCATTCATGCATATCGTGCCAGTGACATCGCAACTTTCCAAACATTTGTATTCTATAGTGTGTTTATTTGTCCATTTAGGCAGTACTATGTGGCTCAGATATCACAGTTTGACATGTTGTTTTTTTAATTGAAGCTCCACAATGTTAGCCTATGTCGACTTGTCTAGTTCTTTGATCATTTAGCGGCTTCTAGTCGAGTAACCGGTCGTTCAAGTCAGCGTAAACGCCGTCTAGCAAGTGGCAATTCTATGTGTAGAATGATGAAAAAAAACAAGCTTATTTCAATATGGTTACAACAAGGAAAAATATGAACTGTACGTAATCACAGCATGCACAATATCGTAAACTGTTTGTAAAACGCTATATTGTAATGATTGAAACTGAAGATGTCAAACTATTAAAAGTTGCCTTACGTTGAAATGGAACATTTTGCATTGATTTATTTCAAACTGACATGTTTTGATAGTGTATGTGAATCCCATGCGTGTGTATGTGGAGTGGTTGACAATATCTATGCTGATCTTTCGTGATCAACTAAAAGGTTTGGTTAGTATAAAAAATAAAATATTTTTTAACCACGAAGACCGTATTCTAAAGAACTAGTGCCTACATGCATACCGTGTCATATAGGCACTAATGTCCTTAATATTCATGGAGCAATGTCAGCAAACTCTCACATTTTCCTAGATATGTCATGTTTTTTATGTCCCATATCCATTTGTCAAACTGTCCTATGTCAAGGACACACAACAAAAAAGTAACTACCCCTTTTTCAAACTACCATAAATTTTGTACAGAATAGATTTAGCAAAATAATTTGGCAGGAATATTTTTACACTCACTGACTAACTTTTGTGTGAAAATGAGATTGATCCCTTAAGCCATGCATGAGTGAGCATGCACTAAAAGCAAAAATGTCACTTTTCAAAAGTCACAGGAGTCATCTCTTATGCCAAAATAATGGTAAATAATGGCATTTTTTATTTTACTGTTAAAGTGTGCTTACTCAACCATGACATGGTTACAACCTCGTATGTTCGCATAACATGTAAAGATACATTTTGCTGAAAAGTATCGGATTTCAATTTTTCAATAAACTTAACAGATTTTGCAATTTCAAAATTTAGGAAGGTTGGAATTTTTCTTTTAATTGAGCTCACTGAAGCGTAAAATATGCGAAAAGTGCCAGGAGAGGTGTAGGTCAAGTGATAGATGATTCGCCAAAAACAGAATTGATTTGTCAAAATCTTGCACCACAGATCCCCAAAATGACCCTTGAGACTTTTGAAAAGTGACATTTTTGCCTCATGCATGACTTGATGAATCAATCACATATTTACGCAGTAGGTAGTCAATTAGTGCAGAAATAGCCTTGTCAAATTATTTTGCTCAAAAACGTTCTTTTAAAAAGTTATGGTATTTTGAAAAAGGGGGTATTTACTTTTCTTGTTGTGTTTTAGATCAGTCATCGTAATGTAATGTAATTTAATGTAAAACACGAAACCATTCATAAAGAAATACTTTATACATGCATCAAAATACATGTAAATTATTTCCAAATACTTACAATAACACACAAAGATATTGTACAATTACAAACATAGATATAACTGTACATAATTGACACAACTCACTTGGCACTCTTTACAATCTGAAATATTGAAACAATTAGCAATTTCATTTTTCATCTTATCCTTTTTTTAGGTATCAGCATGGAAAAGTATAGAGTACATTAATGTATACTATATTGTTAAGAGAGAAATGCATATAACAGTCAGGGAGGATACATGTACATGTATATTCATGCAGTTATATGCACTGAAACCGTGAAATGTATTTGTTGGTGGCGGATCCAGGATTTTAGAAAGAGGGGGACCAGCAGTTTTCTTTTACAGGGTTGGTGCGAATCAATGTAAGCCAAAACAAAATACAAAAAATACACACAAAAATCAAGCACATCAGTTTGTTATTCCAAGGTAACATATCAAGAAGTCCACTATTATATTTATAGATTCCTTACAAATTTCTGCTACAAGTTTATTTTATTTAATTGTCTTTCGAACCACCTCTGATCCCAGAAATTTACGCCTAACATCAACTTTCAAACAATGATATTATTTCGTA
>JZLH01S0235161.1:7251-27648 GCA_001188425.1 Eucidaris tribuloides | reverse complement strand
GATAAATGAATAAAAAATGTAATAAGATAATAAATACAAGTAAATTTAAAAACAAACAAAAACTAACTCAAATAAATGAAAAAACAAAAAAAAATATTAACATGTAAAATAACAAATTGAAGTAATATCTATAACTGGAGTATAAATCAAAGGGTAATCAACAGTTATTCATTATCCAACTTTCAAAATACAAAGTTGGTAATACATTAGCCCAGTAAATCTCACATCCAGAGATGATTTTCTTTATAGGTCAAAACGGTGTAGGGGCCTACTTTATGGGGCAGAGGCATCTGCAGGCATTTATCTTTGTTTGAGTGAAAAAGCTATCATATTTTGTGGGCTTCTGTGGAAGCCAGTCATCTCTGAGTGTGTGATGTACAGAAATTTTATACAAGCCTGTACTCCCAAGGGATTAAAACTGTTTGTCATAATTTATAAAGGTACACTGTGGGCATGTTTGGTCTGTTTTGCTAAAGGAAAAATATACACACAAGAGAAAAACAATACAATAAAGAAAAGATTGGATTTATAACAAAACTGTCAAGTAAATTCACCGCAAAGGTACAGATAAAATTCACCTTTTTCATTTTTTTATAAAACAACCATACTACATGTATGGGCCTAAATGTACACAGTATATGTAACACATAAAATGCAAACATGTACATTTAGACTTGATATTGACACAAAAACATGTTATTGCACACCACACCCATAAGTCGTCTACATAGAGTCATTGTGTAAGGGGAAAGTCCCCAGCAGGTGCTTAGTGGATGTTGCCATGACAACATGACGTCAACAACATGTCCTCCTCACTGGCATTTGGCGACCCATCTTATTGCAACAAAGACGGCATAAATTCACACATATGTATGAGTGCCGTGTGGTGTTAGTTTGCACGTACGTTATTGCTGTTAGTCATGCGTACATGTAGTATGTGTGTATGGGTGTGCAAATCAAATGGCCATACCATACTGCATAGTTTTGAATACAGTACATAGTGAGCTACACCGTACTCTACATGTATGTTGGGATTACATGAAAATATTGCATGGGTTGACATACAGTATACAAATACAATACTTCTTTCTAAATGCATTGTATTTCCTGAACCAGCAAATCATTTTGAATGGAGCCCATAATTGAAATATATTCTTGGTTTGCAATTCTCTTTTACTGTGTTGGCAAAGTTTATCATACATCCAGTCTACACCTTTTGCCTAAACAGCATTGTTGTATATCTGAAACCAGTCCCGAGGCCAATTTGTGGTGGCCTTAGTCTCGGTCTCGGTCTGAGTTACCTGTACAAACCCTATGGACAGGTTGTGTTTTGAGGCGGCCTTGGTCTCAGAACCAGTCTGGAATTGGATCTGACACTGATTAACTGCAGGATCCAGTATCTCTGAGACTAGAATCTTTGTGAATATCATTTGATTTATTTGAAGTCATATGATGCATTTGCTTCGCAGATGAAAAATTGAAATATCAATGATTTTCAAAATCATGTCATGAGTTCTTCTAACCTAGGTAGGCAATGAGACCAGAATAAAATGCCATAGTGACTTTAACTAAGCATACATTATTTAATCGTTTGGAGACTACGAACAAGAAATCTCGGCCTGGGGTTTATGGAGAATGCATGCAATGTTGAAATCAAATCGTCTCCAACAGGTTTGAGATAATTGAGTACTTGCGGAGCAACATCACTTGAACAAAAAACACCTGAAAACTATTAGTTTTCAGGTATTGGTATTGCTCAAATGCTATTCTGAAAATGACACTTTGATACAAAATAAGAGTTCAGGCAAACCTGCCCAAGTACATGTAGTGGCAACTGATAGAATTGTGCTGGAGACAACTCATGTGTTTCACAACAATAAGCAGCCACCTGTCTATACAGTATACACACTACATTTTTCATTTCCTTTGGGTAGCTAGACTGGCGATTACGAGAGCAGTTGAATGCATGTTAGAAAATATGGAAATGCATGATAAACACATATTCCCCGGCGATTCATTTTGGGAAGAGGGACAAACAGTCTTGACTATCAAGTACAAAACGTAGTCTAGTAATGATGGTCAAAGCTTTCCTGCCTGTAAACTATATACCAGACGGGACAGGTGGTTTTCGTCTTTAAACATATATTTACCAATAATGTGTTTCATAACGAACTCCCTAATATGAATCCTTTTTCACGCTTTGTAGCCCCTTTGCACAGATGATTTCCAGACACCCCGACTATAATCCATACAGCATCAATCAAGTTATAATTGCAATAAGTTTGAAGGGAGAGCTCAGTGTTGTTATGGAGTGCTAACTTCACATATAGAAAAACCAGATGGATTCATTGGACCAGCTAGAACTCATTACAGACACGACTCTTTGTTGCTACGGCAATTTACTAGTATTTTTTCGCAGGTTTTGTGGATTTGGTTAAATTGACATATTTGTCCCTCATGCTCAATGAACTGAAGTGGATAGATGCTAATATGAAGCAGTTTGCAGTATCACGTTTCTCTGATACACCTCATTACAGATATACATTGGAGACATATGGCACACCCACAGAACACAGAAGACTGGAGGAAAACACAATAATGGTGTCATCATTATTGGTTTTACGATTCAGCAGTGCTATAATTCCTTCAGCACAAAACTCAAGACAAACAAAGTCTGTACATTCTTGTTTTAATACACATGATTCCTTGGGCTTAATTACAATGCTGAATCCTAGCTATTGCACAGTAAATAAGAACATATAAGAATAACATATATATACCCTTTATTCTGGTTCAACACAGTATGTTTTTCTTCTCAGAAATGCTTGATACTCCACTGTGCAGATTATGCAGTTACAAAAAAAGATCCTAGTTCAAGAATTATAATCATTATTTGCGGTCTTAATGCCGGACGAGTACATCTTTGCACAGTTTCTGTTAACATGAAATGTTCTGGAAGTTTCACAATTTTTGGGGAAATTTCCTACTAAATTGCAGGAAGTTTCTCAGTGCAGCAAACTTCGTGAAGATAATTTTTGGCAAGTCCAATTTCGTGAAGTGTAAGTGTGAAAGTACCTAGTATGTACAAATCTCAATTTGTTTGATAGGAAAATTAGCAACACTTGACAACTCTGCGTTTTCATGAGATTAACCAAACAATAACTGCATAAAAGTAGTCAAAACCGTACAGATTTTCTTGGTTAATTGGGTAACTGTTCTGCCTGATATTGGTACAAGAAATCAAGTGCATCCAGTTCACTATATATTACAGATATTTGCAAAGGAAATTGAATTATCATTGATGAGCAATATTCCAGAAATTCCTTTAAAGTGATAGGCTAACAGTGTGGAGCTTCAATTTAAAATTTTTTCAAATTTTGATATCTGAACTACATAGTAGTGTTCATGGACAAATAAACACCCTATAATACAAACGTTTGGAAAGCTACACTGCCAATTATGGCAAGTTATGCATGAATAATCAATTAATACTCGGGGCAAGTTTAAATAGCGTAGGTGTACACACAGAAAGTCTATGGGAGAAAATGGGCAGGTGAATCCGATCAACTTACGATTTTCACTTATTTAAAGCACTAAATAATCATTTTGAAATACAATTTTTTCAGGGCATCATTTTTAGACTTTATCAAAGACAATGATAGTATGGGGAATCATGTAGCTCAGATTTTTTTAACTGTGGTAAATGTTAGCCAATACCTTTAACATGAAATTTAGACATGAGATGTAATTTGGTCTGTTTGATTGTTGGGTTGTTTGTATTCAATGTATTTTTACTTTAAATCAGAATTTCATGAAATGATGTCAACATACCATCAGTCTTTTTGGTTGTCATGGTAGCGGTTGCCATTCCTTCAGTCGTCATAATTCCTTTATCAGAGCATACAATATGTGGTGGTTAGCATCGTATGAACATGTTAAACCTTTCTGTATTATTTCAACATTTCACAGTTGTACAATTAAAGTAGACAATTACTATTACTTTCGTCTTTGCCTCACTAAAACCCATCTGATGCTCAGTCTACATGTATGTTCCAACCAAACTACAAGTTCCCAAATGCGTGGTATGGTGATGTACATGTAAAATGCCAAGCTACATGTAGGCGTCCACACGATAGCCAAGGCATCGTTGCCACCATGGTAAAATTTTGGGCCGTATGGGTGCCATATCCTAAATTAGTGGATATATGACTGGCTGATGGTAGTAGGTGTGTGCTTTTAGTTTTTGATACAACTTTGTTCTGAATTGGGTCGCAACACTGCAAGCAAGTAATGCTCGTTGGAACGTCATTCTAGTATGCAATTCAACTTTGCGCATGAGATTTGTAGGATAAAGATCAATTACCTTAAAGACTGTGTCCATCATTGCACACCCCAAAATGAACTTATCGACTAAACATGTTAAAATCATTTATAATGTAAAGATTAACTTCTCATGTAAGTCTTGGGGCTGAAAATCAAGCTTTCGTGAAAATAAGCACTGATAAAATTCAGAAAAAATAGTTGGACTAAATTTGATTTTTGTTTTCAGCTGTTAAACTAGTCTGACTGCCAAACCTGATTTGTAACTCATTTAGTTACAGCTTACAAGGTCAAAAACTCACACCATTGCAGTGTCTGAATCCTACACTATTGTTACGAAATACAACTTGAGAAATGTCCAAATTTCTAACAATTTATCCTTTACACTTCAAAAACTTTGCAAGGTATGAATCCCAAATTTTAAACACTACCAGAATATGTATTTAACGTTAGTTGGATGAAATCTGGGTAAAAACGGCTTAGTGGGCAAATAAAAAAAAACGTCTTTAGCCCAAATTGAGTCACTTTGTGAATAGAAGGGAAAAAAAGTAGCAAACATTTTTTTCTTGAAGACACATATTCCCCTGTACCAACTATTGCATAAAAAAGAGCTAATATATATTTGCCATGCACATTTTCCCGCTTTATTGCTAGCTATGATCTGTAAATGTATAATATGTTTATGTTGCAGTTGCACGTTGTGACAGAAGCAAAATTATGCACAATGTACTATATAGTGTGTATCAAAAAAAAGTAGACACTTACGAAAAAAATTACTTTAAAAAACTTTCGACGATTTTGAGATTATTTTTTGATATGAATATTTTAATTTGGACCTATGCTATCTGATGACACTGATGGTATTGAAAGTATTTCACGTATGAGTGAGCACAGCCCACTTTTATCCAATCTGCCAAAAATGCATTTGCGCACAGAACTGTGTTCTATAGTCAATATTTAATGCCTTGCAGACCGTTGCTGCAGAAGATTTCAACTGACGTACACAAATATTGAATCTTCAGCATGCTCAGACAGAGAAGAGCATTTATCTATTCTGTGACAAGAAAGGCAAAAATGAAGCAATGATCCAGATACACCCCACTAAAAAAGAAGAAAATGTCATGTTTGCAAGATGAACTGTGAATTGGCTAAAAATAATATGAAATTTTCTTCTTTTTTAGGATGCTGTATCTGAATCATTGCTTCATTTTTGTCTTTCTTGTGACAGAATTGATATTAGCTCTTCTCTGAGCATGCTGAGAATTAAATACTTGTGCACATCAGTTGAGAACTTCTGTAGCACCGGTCTGCGATGCATTAAACATTGACTATACGAACACAATTCTGTGCGCAAATGCAGTTTTGGCTGATTGGACAAAAGTGGGTTGTGCCCACCCATGCGTTAAATATATTCAATACCAACAGCATCATCAGATACCTTAGACCCAAGGTATAATATTCGTATTAAAAAATAATCTCAAGATCATGAAATTTTTTTTGGAATAATTTTTTTTTCTCAGTGTCTACTTTTTTTGATACACACTGTATAATTCAACAACATACTAGCATCCAGTGACTTTAGGCATTAATGTTATTATCATTATTTCAAACTTATTAACCCATTTAGGACGATTTGATTTTGCTGACGCACATTCTCCATAGCCCCTAGTCCGAGATATCTGGTATTTAGTCTCTTAAGGGTTAAGACTCAAGTCAATAGCAGCCATGTCACGTCACTCTTCTTCAACCAATCAACGTGAAATTGCGACAATTATTCCACCGCAAATAATATTTTACATGACGCTGGGTTATATACAGTTGTGAATTTACGAAAATCATATTTATTTCCTGAATTAGCAGCGGCTGGCTGTTTATACAAACCCATGGGACTCGACTAAGTCATTTTACCAGACTATAGCATGGACTGCAAAAAACGCATGACAGTAGATGTGTTGGAGCTCCTTAGAAGAAAAAGTTTGGCCGAAAGAGTGGACGGCACAAGAAAAATCTCAAGCAAAATATGGATACTTGTTACGGAACAATTCTGGTGAGTTCACACTTTGGCATGCCGGTCAGTGTTTTCATTTTTTGGCGAACAGAAATACACAGCTTTTTGAGTTGGAAGAAAAAGCAGGTACCCAGCCAGGTTAGAGCCCAGCTGACCAAACAACCTGGAGACAGAACGTGAGTCCGCAAGTCTGGAAATTATTGTAGTTCACGAGCATAGAGGGTTGAATAGGAGTAGGTTTGACAGACAGTGCGCATGTGCTGATGTTACTTCAAAGTGAAATTGCAGTGGTCTCCATTTAATTGGGTAGGCATTTGCAAGCCGTTTTTTACCCATTTAACAGGAGTACCCCATATATAGAGTAGATTTCAATAAAAAACATAAGCAATGTTTTGCTAATTTTTACCCGTTTATACTTCAAAGTGATATGACATGTGCTTTAAAGTGATATAGATGCCTGCCCGCTGAGATTCACAATAATTAATCCACACATGACAAGATCTTACTTTCATATCATGAAGAATACCATACCACACAACTTGCCAAATTTATAACTTTGCCTCCAAACTGCAAAAAGAAAGGACTTTGGTATTCTCTTTATCATCTGTTTTGGTATCTTCTTTCTGTCAATTAACAGTTGTTCAATCGGGAACGAGTCTTGCAATATTTATGTCCTCAATTTGCCAGTTTCTACATGCGTATAATTGTGATGTACAGCACACAGGCTGGTCATGCGTATGCACATGGTTATAATGACACCCCAGTATGTACCCTGCCTCAGGTCACACGTTAACATAGTGTTTGACTTGACAACTAAGTAGGCCTACATGTGCCGTAGTAGCATTTAATCCAATAAAATGATTAGTGTGTCCATTTTGTAGCAATATGTGACAATCACAGATATTTGGGGCACCCATCGCTTCAAGGTAAGCTTTCGGTCTTGTGGGCCTCTCGTCAACTAGATGAACATGACCCCACCCAGGGGAACAGCACAGATTTCAGGAGGAGGACCCAAATGTCTCTTGCACAAGCTTTGTCCTAAATGACCTTTATTCTACACATGCACAAAATGTAAATTACTAGGAATACGTGTAGGTTCAACACTGCAGATGAGGGTCGCATTTTGTATGCAGTCTAAGGCCACCTGGGCTTGAAGCCAAGAAATGTGTAGAATTCCCTGAACTGGAATTCAAGTACTGTTGAAAGTCAAGGCTGGGACATCACTGGTGAGAACACCAGACTCCATCATGACTGACATAAATACCCGCATTCCTTTTTATTACTTGGGGAAAACCCACTTTTGTATTTGACCCTATGGCATGTGCTAGTCTGATTCACAGACTCTGATTGTGACATGGGCTTCAGTTGCATATATGCAGAAAACTAGCCTGGAATTTGCAGCTGTCATTTCAGACATACATGTACAGTGTACTATACAGAAATCAATGTGTTGATAGCAGACATAATAGATGGAATGTCTGGCATTCGTTCCCTTGACAATTACTTTGATGATTATTTCATGCACTAACCCTGACCTAAACCCTAACCCTAACCCAAACACTAACCCTAACCCTATTCTGAACTGGAAACCCATTTGCAATCCTAACCCTAACTCTTTTGTCTTCTGACATATTGTCACTGGAGCAACTGTCGCTGCAGAAAATGTCAGATCACCAATAGACACAAACACAACGCATGTATGGGTCTGCATTGTAGCCTAGATATGTACAACAAGAGGAGGCCTCCTCAAGGCTGCCACTCGTAGGGGAAATCCCCTACCGTAGGCGATTTTGGCCATGCGTAGGTTGTAGGGGATACCTACAGGGAAAATGACCTTCCGTAGGGGAAACGTAGGGGGTTTTGATGATTTGTAGGGGATGTAGGGGGTTTGTCAATTTTCAGAAATATTTGTAATTTTTCCAAGGAAATCCGATTATATTCGCCCATTTTGTCCATCTCCGCCGAAGAAATTATGATCAATATTTTGCATTTCTAAGGTTATTTTTTAGGGAAAAACATACCTTAGTAGGGAAAAAGTCGATTTTGTAGGAGAAAACATACGTTTGTATGGGAAAATTTGATTAATTAGGCGTAGGGGAAAAGTGGTGTCCGTAGGGGAAAATACGCATGCGGCGTAGGGGGAAATCAAAATTTTGAGTGGCAGCCCTGGGCCTCCTGCATATTTTACCAAGGCAGTACAAAGATGAAGTGTCACAGTAGGGATGGGTCCGATGGGCCTATGGATATAATCGGATATAATAAGTATTACAATTATTTGTAATCTTCTGTCAGTGGTGGTAAATAGGCCAACAGTATACTGTAAATACTATTGTCTTATAAAATACACAGGAAAGAATGGAAAAAAATGTCTACATGATATATTTTGAGTTGGGATGTACTGTATCATGTACCCATTTGAACTTGAGGTTCATCAATTGGTTCAGTTATCACTGATGAGAAGAGTGCCCTGTCTATAACCCCAGGCTGGAGACCCTGAGTCCTGATTTACTCTGGACTAAGTCCAAAGTTATTTTGGACTTATTCCGCTCGGCTTCAAGTTGCGTTCACAAAGGCAGTTATTACCGGGCATATCTTTGTCGGGTATAAGTCCGACGTAATAAAAAAAATTCCATTGATACACCAACGCGTCCACACGTGTCGGTATTAACACTTATACCCGACAAAACTTATGCCCCACACGTACGTCTTTATCGGTAATAGCAGACAGGAAATGACATAGTCAAGGTGCTATCGAGTCGTAACCTCTGACCCAAATTGTGTGAAATGTGAATTGGTAAACAATGAAGTTGTCTTCGCAAAGAGAAATTGCCCTTTCAAGGTCGGAGTTATGTCCGACAACAGTCCACATGTATTTTGCTATCACCGGGTATAACTTATTACCGGACTTATATCTGGTCTTCTTCGGATATAAATCGTCGGGTATAAGTTGTGCTATATCCGATAGAGTTATGCCCGACAATCGTTCACACAGTAACTTTATATCCGACGCTATTACCGACATAAGTTATGCCCGGTCACAAGCAACTTATGTCCGATCGTGTGGACATGGCTTCAGTATTAAAGTGGTATCTGACAGGTGATTATTCTATCATCCACTCATCACCACTTGGGGTCCAGTAATTGGTTCAATTATCACTGATCAAGAGAGTCTGATGGAGAGAGTGGTGGGTCTGTGATCCCAGACAGGTGACATCCCATGGGACTCCCAACTGATTAACTACTACTAGATGATGTCACAATGCAGACAGTGCCAGACTCAAACATTTGGTCAATCCATGGACCCTGGACAATCTAACAAGGGACGTGCCTTCCCTAATCTAAACAAACTTCAATCTAAAAGAAAACAATATTATTTCAAGTCCAATTACGTTTTTCTTTCAGCTATTGTGTCTTTTAGATCGATACCATTTTAAATTTTTTATGCATGATGTGTATGTTAAAATACGAAAATTCAGAACAAATAAACATCCTACTTCTCAGAAGGATCAATACAAGATGCAGAATAAACTGGAGGAAATATGGGAAAATCCTGTGGAATATGGAATGCTTGGCCAACATGGTAGATACTTACATGTAGCATGCTTTTGAAAACATCTTGAAAATTATGAAAACCAGGAAACTCATTATATTTCAACAATTATTTCTATTCAGTTTCACTCTGAAATTAGAGCACTCTTAAAAACCAAAGAGTCTTTTGAGATTTTTGAGAGTATGAAACTTAAACTTTCACCATACACCTGGGCTTGGAATCAAGAGGGGAATTTAAGTTGAGGACCATATTTGGATTTGTTGTTGAAAAAGTTGCTGGAAGTTAAGTATGAGACAATGATTTGATTGACATTTTGATTTGAAATTCAATTTGAAATTCAATGGTACACAATCTCTTTTGATCTATTGAAACATGGCAGTTTAATTCTTACTCTGTGGTTAAGTAACATGACATATATGTATCTATAAGGATTTCTGCAACACGTGTCACCTACAGTGAAATGACTAGTCTGTCTGCCAGACCATTATTCTGGAATCAACAGCCAAAACTGTCTGCGGATGGTCCCTGCTTCGCAGAGGTGGTCTGAAATTCAGACTATGAAATGCCATTTAAACATCCACTTTCAATGCACAATAGAAAAGTGCACTCCTTATTCACACACAATACACATGAGGACAATTTCGTTTCCCACAATACAACAAAAACAATTGGTTCATGGGTACCATACTTCATTTTTTTTTTTGGGGGGGGGGGAGAGGGGGTACTTTTCTAAAAAGTACATTTTAATGTAAAAAATCAAAAACCTTATCCTTGTTTCAGATCCATTTATGATAACATAATGAGTTGACTATGGCAAGTGGCTTACTTCCTGGTTCAAATTTTCAAGGTTGTTCAGTAAATAGTCCTGATTTAAAGGTGCACTGCATCTTTTTTTGCATGCCTAAAAATGGAATTGTGTGATACACGGGTGTACATTTAAGAACCTTTGACAAAAATAGGAGCTATAAACTCAGTTTAAAGGCAGGGGATCTCTTTTGCATGCATAAAAATTAACATTGTGAAAATACAATGGCATTTAGAAGAAAATGCCACCTGGAAACCTCCAGCAAAATACAGGAGCTAAAAACTCAATTTTAGTGGAATTATAGTGACAGTTAGACTCTGATTTGAATTTTTTTCTCGCGAGAAAACATTTCCTACCATAGAACATACACTAAACGGCTATTGTTTATCTTTCACATTTTTCAAATTCTACTCAATTACTGACCCCCAGATATCACAGACATGCCCTTCATCAATAGCCCAAGGGCATGTGTTATCTTCTGAGAATTATAATCCAAATATTTGATCAGTAATAAGCAATGGCTATGATTATGACGCATTTTTCTTTTTTTCTTTTTTCTTTTTTAAAAGAATATTATTTCAGGGAATAATAATATTTTTCTGTAGCAAAGGTTTCAAATATTGTTTGAATTGAGGTTAACCAAAATTAAACTTCCCATTTTCATGGCAGATTAACTAGGGCCTATAGGTTTGAAAAACCCAAATGATACAGCACTTCCGTACATCAAGTGGAAATATAAACCTATACCACTTCCTGTAGAAGGTATGCCTGACTCAATCCCCTTATGGCACATAGGTATTACACTACCTTTATAATCACACCATTTCCATTTCAGGAATTTTTCCTCCATGAACTTACACAGCTAGTTGCTATGACAAAAACCTTTTATTGAACTCAGGAACTAGGCATGTGTGACACTTTATTCATTCTAATGCACTCTGACTAGATTTAGGTACAAGCCAGTCTCCTGTACCAGGATACAGGCTAAACCTTTTCAATGAGTAAACTCATTGTGTGTTCTATTGTGATGTCACAGTGTAATCAGCATTGTATTTGGGCTTAGTCAGTCTCTACTCCAACCACACTGTAGCCTAACACCTATCAGAGGGGAATTCAAGCTTCATATGAAGTTGCTTTCAATAGAAATAGAAAGATCAGAGACATGTACATGTACAGGTTATATTGGTGAAAGTTTGATAAATATCAGACCAAGTTATCAATTAAAAAAAAAACTGGATCACTATAAAATCACCCAATGATTTGACAATCACTGTAAGCTAGTGACCCTCCCATTCTTTTTTTTGAACACAAAATATCACCACTTACGTTTTTCTTTTGTTGACATTTATGCATGAACATAATTGTACTTCATGTAAGAAACCATGCCAAAGGGTGTTAATTTAATCAAACCTGAATACAGCCATAAACAGGATTAAGGGGGGACAAGGTTTGTTTTGAGGAAATGAAATTTTGTGTAGAAAACAAACAGGGGATTGCTCACCAACATACATGTACCTGCCGGCATACTGTAAAAACAATACATTGTTGCAAACTCGTAATTATTTTATTAAATAAATTTTAGAAAATCAACTTGTTAATATTTGCTTATTTCTTTAAAAACATTCTTCTTTTTTTACACAGTAAATAGTTGGCAATTTGTAATGATACCAATAATTTTCAAAAATAAATTAACTTATTTACATTTGCCTATTTTTAAAAAGAACCTTTGTCTGATGTATTTTGATTTTTCTACTATTCAAAACAACTCCCTGATAGTCTAGAATGCTCCTTTAATGTACCTATACCCTTATTTACTTTGTCAGTTCAAAGAACATACAGCAATTTGCACAGCAATCTGTACACAGAACTCAGTCTATTGACAGACTCACACAGCCACAAGAACCCATGCTGTGCTGTATGTTATGACCTCAAGGTCATTGTAGGCTGGCTTTCAATGAAAACAGCATGCATTCATAATAGCACACACCTTTACCACGTTATGATATATTGAAGTTTGTGAGCAAATCAATAAGAATGTTCTTTGTGGCCCAGGCTGTAGTTATTCAGAATAGTACTTCTAAATATTTTTTTGTGCTTTCAATTTCAAAGCTATTTTTGTGCCTATGTCGCAACATGGATAATTACTGTAATTCCCCCCGCTGTGCATGATCTGCATGTTGTTGCATTGGTGTGTTAACCAGTTAGGTGTGTCTTTCATTTTTCCCATTCACATATTTTCACTTCTTCTTTACTCGCTTCAAAATTAAACAAAAAGCACACACAGAAATTGTGTAGATACATCAAGATTTGCCATCTTTCACAAACAGACACAAACTGTGTATCTATATTTTACGGAAACACTCATACATTTAGATAATGTATTTTATAATATATTATGCTGGCAAACATACTTGTTACACTTGAAAAAATCACCAGATACCATAAAAGACAGCATGTAATGTATACATGTACTTTGTAAAGTATAATTATTTATAGGGCCTTTTCTATTTCAGCATAATCTGGAAATATAAATCAATAATTTCAAGGCCTACTTTTCACATCGTAAAAAAACTGACACACACAGAGCTAAACATAGGAGTTCCATGGTACAGTGGTCTTTAATTGGGTAGGCCATTTCAAGGCACTTTTTACCCATTTAACAGGAGGGCCTTATTAAATAGAGTAAATTTCAATAAGAAACATAAGAAATGTTTTGCTAAATTTTACCCATTTAACAGGAGTACCCCTTAAATGTTAGGGTATGTTGTTACCCCATTAAGCGGAGACCACTGTATACACATGCCTAAAGCACATAACTTGGCCTCCTCTGCGGATTGCAGACAAATAATCTTTCTGTAATTGTACATATGCACAACACCCTGAAAATTGAGATGTTATTTTTAATAATCAAATTTCTCAATCACACCCATGATATTCTTTTCTTTTATTCTTATGACAAATCAGGAAAAATTAAGCATTTTTACTCAGATTGAGGACATTATGCACAGTTCCAAAATCCTTTGCATCGCTTGTCTCACGGTTGCCATAGCAAATAATGTGATGCGAACGCATCCTAGCTTGAAAACAAGCATTGCATTTATGATCCACCATGCCGTACTTCAGCCATGGACCTACAGGTCCATGCTTCAGCATTATATTTGTGTAGCTGTCTGTACAGGCTACCAGCACAGAAGTAGAGTGGGTTCCTGTGACCAGACATAGCACACTGCCCCCTATTGTCAGACACAACAACCAATAGCGTCACACATGGACAATTCAAATTCCTTTATACACAATTACACAGGCTTTATTGAGTTACATTGGTTCCTGTTCCGTTTGTATTGATCTCCATGTAATTCTAGTGTAACAGCAATTCTCTTTCATTTTGAACAATATGGTCCACTGCATGTGGTTCAAAGTCTATTGTTATATAAACACACACACACACACACACACCTGGGTGTGTATTCAGCTATGCATGACTCACAAAATTTGTGTGTACTAGAGTCCAAGTGCCAACGCCCACCCATAAGTACACATGTATTGGCATAGTAGGTATCAAGTTAATGGTAGTATTAGTACAATGGATAACATACTACAGTACACATACCTTGTGTATGAGTGATTTCATGCTATTAGGTTTTATGTAGGAGGATTTGGGGTTTTAGTGGTTTTAGTGGTTTATAGTCATTCTGAAAAATACACACCACTGGTGAGTAATTAATCATAACACCTCCTTAGTAAATTACTTAGAATGGAATTAAATTGCACCAAGGCTACACAGATGATTAAAAATAAACCCATGCTACACACAACATATCCATCGGGTATACTTCATGTACAATGTTTCACAGACAGAATGCATAATTCAGCACTCATGCTTATCTACAACACATTGGGATAGCTGTGCAGTGCAGTGCACTGTTTGAATGCATGTGCCTGTATATGGGTGGGATTGTTCACTGCATGCTGTATACACTGACCTTCCAGAATACAGACCAGTATGGTACTCCCAATGCTATGGTATCAATGACATGTGTTGTGTACGGGTGTCTGTTTACCAACTTGGCCTCTATTTGATGTACCTGAATGTACATATTACAATGAGTATTACATAGTGGTACTGCAATTTAATTCAAGAAGTTTTCCTCAAGTAAAACGACTATGCAAGGAAAATTGTGACTATAACAAGATATAACTCGTCCCATTTTTTTCAAGCAATAGTAAATTGAAAATTGCCACACCCATGTAATCAAAGTATGTGTACTGTTGTTTGGTTGGTGTAATGAGAAATTGTTAAATAACATGCCCCTCCCCCCCACAACAAATAACAAATAACAAACAACAAACACTATAACTATTACTATAACTTTAATTTTTTCTCAATTTGATCCTCCCAGCTACATTCACTCCAGTCTGTGCAGTGTGTACACTACGCTATGTTTCAAGTAAATTTGGTAAAGTCATTGAGGCATTTTGAAACTTTTTCCAATTCTGCTATTTCCCTTTAAGTTGCAGATCACATCCCATAAGTGAGCATAATGAATTAGCAATAACAAAGGGATGAGACTATTGATAGAATTCATCCTATCTGTCACCAGAATGCCACAAAGGTGAAGGTACTCCCAGACACTATATAGCCGAGATTCAAGGTCACCTGGTGATAAATGACTTTACTACTAGCTAATAAACAATGGCTGAAATGGGTCATAGCATGGAGGGTCCATGGTCATAGTATGACCATATGTGACCTGTCACCATGATGCCCTGATAAAGTCGCACACACCAAAGCTAAGGAAATTGCTAAATATCATAACTGAGATCTATGTAAAATGTGAAAGTGAAATGTCTTCAGAAATCAAAAGTGTTATGATCTTCACATGCTGCAATCGGTTAAATATTTATATTTTCACCCAAAGCATATTTCTTTCCATTTTTACGTCCAATAAAATGTGCGACTTTATCAGGGCATCGTGGTGACAGGTCACATATACATGTACATGTAGCCTATAACTCATAACAACAATGCATACGGACTGTGGTGTGTAGATAATGTGTAGGCCTACTCATTGCTATACATGATTATCTAACATCAAGCACATCTGCCATGTTGCAATGTTGAATTTCCTGTCAGGGTTCAAAAGTTTGTCTATAACAACAACAAATCAATTGGGGGGGGGGGGGGTGTCCAATTTTTTTTTATGGCCAATGAAAACAAATTCTGCCTGTGTGCATGTTTGTGTGTGGGGGGGGGGGGAGGGAAGGGGGAGGTCACAAGTCTTTTTAATTTTTAATTTTAGAACTACACAGCAATAGCATACCTAGTAACATTCACAAAACAGGGTTCTTGAACTATGGTAGCAGTGTGTATTGGGGGACAACCCCGATGGGGATTGGTAAGTACAAATATAGATTTATGAAAACGAGAATTTGATGTGCACATTCATGTTTTAGAGGCTTACTCTGTAATACTTTTGTGTTTTTCAAAATTCCTGGACAAAACTAGTAAACAATCAAGTCACAGTATGACTGATAAATTCAACAAACCTAAGAATTCCTAAAAAAAATATTATATTTTTTCTTGAATTAATTTCATATCAAATATAAAATGTATAATTTCTCAGAAAGGTTCAGATCAAATTCTTATAATTCTTATAATTGTGATTACTCACAAGTACCTTGACCCTTCAAACAAATAACAAAAGCACAAGTCCTCAAATATGCCCTGTCTAACTGTGAAGTTATAAACAGATAATTCTTGGATAATGGACCTACTACTCGAGTACTATGTCCATCATTGGACATACAGCCTTCTATAAGTAAATTCTTTGGTGAGTCCATGTCAACAACAACAAAATTTTATTTCCGTCTCTTGAACTACACAAATATTGACACAAGATATTATTTAGTCTTGATGCATACATAAAGTATATCCTGGTCAAACAATGGGGCACACACAATACTGGGATTCCCAACAATTCCTACATCATACATGTCACTGACCAAACTGTTACAGGATAATGGCCTTGTATTGCATGTCTGATTATGGTAGAATGGGATAGCCAAAAATTGTGAATCCACTTTCAAATTGCTGATAATTGAGTCATCTTCTGGGATTGTAAAAATCAACAAAACAAGGATGTACATGTATGAATTCCTGCAAGGGTCATCCCAAAATAATGAAAGTCTGTGAATTCCAATGCCAATGTCCACACTGACACACACACACTGACTCTATAAATGTACATGTCTGTATGAAGATAAATGCTTGGAGCATTGCAAAGCCCCGCAAGTATAGTTCTATGGTAATAAATTGTGAAAAACAAAAAATACTACGACTAGTCTACTACTACTACTACTACTACTAATACTACTATCGCTGTTCTAATACAGCGCATAATACCATTGACAGGGTCTCTACGTGCTTAGAAAAAAAAATAGGGCACTTAAAGGAAGAAGAAAAAGAAAATATTGCACTTAGGTCAAACATTCCAATTACCAATTCATAACGATAATTATTGCGAAATTCTCAAAATGTGCATTACAAACGATTATAGACCTCCATCATCTATTAATGCCCTGAAAATCACTCTGTCTGAAACACTGCCATTTAAAAAAAACCCAAAACCACTGGTCGGGACTTTGATACAATCGTATGTAGGCCTATAATAATATATCCTGTTACAGGTTTCTAGGTTGCCACACCCTTTTCAAGTACAACAAGGAAGAGAGAAAGAGGAATTCTATACATAACTGACTCACAGCATCTACATGACACATGAAACATGCATTTGCAGGTACCAGGCAGCTGCAGACACACCCATAACAATGGAAGGCTCCTGTGAAGTCAGTCAAGTGAAGGCCGGGGATGATGCAAGAATCTACCCACCCATTTTACTGACTAATGTGACCTCTATCTTTCTAGGGGGAATCCCCAGTCTACTTGGAATTTATCAATATGTGTGGATTTCTCCAACCAGCACAGGACAATGTGATGTGGTGTTTAAAGGAATTTTAGAGATAAAGTGGTGTACCGGAACTTGTGATGAAAGTATATTACAATTTATGGAAATGGTTCACCTCAAATGCAGGAAGTATTTGTATAATTTCCAGTTTTAAAGGGTTAGATTTTCTATTGTTGGACCAACATTGCAATATTCACAATTAATATTGACATTCCTAAAAGTAGCCAATAGGCCTATATGGTTGTGGATTCCATCCTGTTCCCATTAATACCAGAGAGATCACCACTGATAACTTTGGAAAAAAATCATTTTAATTACCTATCCTCCAGATGAATAGTGGCACATACATGTAGGGTAAGGCCTCCATTTTTCCGTTTTCCAAAATCAAAATTCCGTTTTTCAAATTTTCCATTTTCCGCGTTACTCGTAATTCACGTACAGTGTATATTAACACCATTTATAACCTTAGGCTTGCATGATTACAACTCCACCGGCCTTAGTGGAATGGAACAGCCGTAGTCATATGGTAATGACAAAGACGCAGGAAGAGGGCATGCAGAGGGGTGAGCAAGGGTCCGAAGTTTGATAGTGGTATTTAGTTAAAGACTGATTTTGGACATTGTAATATAGGCCTATGTTTATTTTGTGATTTACTACCAATTTTGAAGTTATTACTTAAGCATTTCATGATTTCCCATTTTCTGCGTTACACTTCCCATTTCCGCGATTTTTCTCCGTTTTCCGTATCGCGGAAAAATGGAGGCCTTAATGTAGGGTATCCACCAAACCTCTCCATTCAGACTTATCAGCTGAAGCAACCCTGGCTTCTGCCCCTGACCATGCAGGACACCCCCTCTCACTTTCAAAAGAGACAGGAACATCATATCATTCACCCCCACCCCTACCCCCTCCCCACTTTTCCAGGATCAATACCCATGCTCTTGTCTTTGATGGGTTAAAGGTACATGTAAATGACATGATTGTGGGTAGTCCTCAACTTGGGATGAAACTACTCTAGAATCAAGTAAACTACAGTATGTAACTATTCTCCTGTAAAAATCTTGTAGTCAAACGTTGGCTCATTCTAAAATAACAGATGCCAATATCCCTTGTGGCAGGCAAACCTGCTGGGTACATGTAGCTCTCTATGGGTCCTATTTTTATTGTGCCCCGATAGAATTAATGTTCATGCTTGATTCTCCTGAAGTAAACAAATGAGAGACAAATCTTTCTAGCTGGGAGATCCTCTCCAGCTGGTGTTTAGTTGGTATACATGTTTCAACTCAGTTTGTTCGTTGAGGCATTTTCAAGTGTTCCCAATCATGTCACTTACCTTTAACTGTACACAACGATAAAGCCACATATTTTAAAGTGAAAGATTAATGTACATTATGTTTTTAAGTCCCTACCAAAGGAGGGGGAAACCCCCTTCCACGGTCTCATAGCTGCCAACATGTCTTAGTAGAAATTAGTAATAGCCCTGTTGGAATTAGTAAGACCAACACATTTTCCATTGAACAAAATACACAGTATTTTTTAAAAACAAAATTAGTAATTTTCAGTTTGTTACAAGCCAAAACTTAATAAATCAACACTGAAATTAGTAACAGTTGGCAGCTATGCAGTCTCCCCTGCAATTGAATATTGATCCCCCCCCCCTTTCCTCCTCTCCACTTATCAAAAGTTGATGATGCCTAAACGCCAAAAATGTTTATCTATACCGGATATTGTCCTAAAAGTTTCATTTCCTTTGATGGTTTAATGACAACAAAACATGGGAGTAGTCATGTGAATTCTATACAGCAATTACTTCCCTTCATTGTTTCCGAACACATTTTAGTCTTTAGTTTCAGTTTCATCTTTGTTAAATATAAATAATGATATCAACATACTAGTATTTAGTAAGTTACCTTGAAAGGCAGTCAGTAATTCACAAAGATGGACAAAATACTCACTTTAGGCAGTAAAAGCAAAGTAATTGATTTAATGTACCCATTGAAGACAGCTTTTGCTAAACAACAAATTTCTCAGACACCTCAAGAATAGAACGGTACATGTATATTCTGTGATGCAGTCCTGAATGGATCAAAATAATAATACTAGAATTGACACTTGCCTTATCTAACAATTCCTACTGACTGAAATCTAACTGGCTTTCAGGAAAAAAATTGTAACATACAGTGTATATCCATAGTTTAGTAACTGGGACAAGTGGATGTACTGTCTAAGAAAATTCCCAGTACTGATTGAACTTACATTATTGAAGACTCACTCAATCGTTAATTAGTTTTAAATTACTTTACGCTTTCAGAATCAAGTATACTGTTTGAAGTTTTTGCTGTGAAAATTTTCATAGTTATGCATAAACACTGTCTCTTTGCTGTACATTTTTAAAAAAATACTGTGATGGTGAAATTTGTTATATAGCTTTCTAGATTGATTTCTATCAGGCACGAGAGCAATTCAGTACTGGTTCAGTTCATGCCTGATTCTCCTTAAGTAAACAAATTCAAGACAAATCCTTCCAGACATGCGATACACCCCAGCTGGTGTATACATTGGTATATCCTTTCCCAGTCCTGTCAATGCCCTTTAACTTTGGGTGCTGGGCTAAAAATCCAGGTGTGTTAAGCAGGGACTGGATTGTTTTGGACTTACATACATATAACCTTTCAAAAACGTACAATATTCTGTAAAAATCCAAATGCTATCGTGACAAGACATTTTCACTCATTTAGTTGGTTCAATG
>JZLH01S0235145.1:838-20189 GCA_001188425.1 Eucidaris tribuloides | reverse complement strand
ATTGTAACTTTCCAAACTTTTTTATTCTAGGGTGTTTATTTGTCCATATGAACACTACTATGTAGTTTAGATATCAAAATTTGACAATTTTTTTAATTGAAGCTTCACAATGTTAGCCTATCACTTTAACCTGTTAGTTGTATGGTACCATCAAAGAATTTATGAACCTGGATCACTGAAACGAGGTAAGAAAAGAAATGACAAGAATAGATTTAGACTTTAATGGAACAAAAAACATGCAATGATGAATTGTATTCAGTTTACCGTGAAAATGAACAACTTAGAAGGATCCTGAAATATTCCAAAAGGGGTGAGGGTGCTTAATAAAATATGCAGAAAGAAAGAAAGAGAGAGAGAGAGAAGAGCAAGATCTAGTCATTTAATTTTGTTAATTTTCCTGTGGTTTTTTTCAATGATTTCTCAGAAAATATTTTGAAGGGCAAATTCTACCATTATCTTTCAATTACTCAGTGGTACTTGCTCGTTGTTGTGTTAACTTCTCTCTTTCTTTTTGGTGACTTACAGGTTAAGTCCAGCACTCAAGGCCATCTTTGAGCATGGTTTAAAGCAGCCTTCCATCCTAGGGGCAGCCTACCACCCATGGCATTTTATTGAAGAGGTACGTAACTCCCAGTCTCTGAAAACTTATGTTCCTCTCTACTCCTTTTTTCATTGCAGGTTTTCAACTGGTCCTACTTATCCAAACCTTTTCCTACTTTTTGTAAAAAAAGAAAAGAAAAAAAAACTTTGCGATAGGTTTAATTTATATTTGTTTGGAGTTGAGTAGTCTTTATAGGTTGGTGCTGAAAGTATTGTAACTACTATCATTCACTGTTTGTGAAGGAAAATTTGTTTCTGCAGATTGCAGCTTTTTTGCCAATCTTAGAATTT
Source organism: Eucidaris tribuloides (assembly GCA_001188425.1). Taxonomy (NCBI): domain Eukaryota; kingdom Metazoa; phylum Echinodermata; class Echinoidea; order Cidaroida; family Cidaridae; genus Eucidaris; species Eucidaris tribuloides. Next base: position 19,298 of record JZLH01S0235145.1, on the reverse strand, counting down.
TTTTCTGCGTATTCCGCACGTTTCCATTTTCTTTGAGGTTACAACTCCAAGCACTACTTACAAATATCTTATTTTCCTCCTACTTTGGTGGATTGAATCCTACTTTTCTCCTACATTTTAGAGAATTTTTCTCCTTATTTTCTCCTTCTTTTTCGACCAAGCAGAGATGAAGGCCTCTTATCGATTAGTACATATATAGGGCTACTCAAATGCTGTGATATTATTGCAATGAGCATCACACAGGTATGCATGCCCTGGGGGCGAGGGAAACTCGATTTCAGAAAGGTAAAAACTGAAAATTTCTCGGGCCTCTGAAATCATGATGCTCCGTAATGGGTGGCTTTTGAAATCGTGACACTCTGGAGCAGGAATTTAGGGCTCTAAATGGGGGTGTCAACTGCGACATACGTATCATACAATTTTATAAGTACCAACTTGGCATGCATGCATATATACTGTGAAATGCAAAGGTCTATCAAAAGTATTGGAAGCTTTGGGAAAATATTGCACTCTTTCCAGATAATTTTGTATTCACTGGTGTCTGTAGAGTTGATCAAGATCAACATTTTGCACACAAATGTGTCCTAAAATAAATATTAAGCCAAGAATCACAATATTGTTACTAGGGTTGCAAAATTCCTGGGAATTTTCACTGTGGAAAATTTCCATGGGAATTTTTCAGAAATTTTTCGGAAATATTGGGAATTTTCGGCAACTTTGTATATTTTCGTACATTTAGCATTTGAAGGTCAAACCTAAAAATGATCATTCATCTACATTAAGTACTGTATACTCTCAGAAATGCCATGTCTATCAAAACATTTACTCTAAAACAAAGAAGAAAGGAGATGTAACAATGTAAAGTCAAACATTGATTTAGATCTATGTTTATGTTTATATTATGTCCATTTTTATTTAGTTAAATCATGAAAACAAACATTTTTTGACTCAATAATTTGGCTTAAATTTGATTGTAATATCAGCTCAACCAGCTTAACTTCTGATACATGCCATCCTGATGCACTTTAACATGTCCTCAAATCTTGCAAATTAAGTCGCAAACAGATGGACAAGTCCATTCATTGAAAAAAGCATTTCAGCAGAATTTTTCACTTCATGCAGATGCACAGCACACATAGTGTAGTATCTTTAAAGGATGTGTAATGTGTGTAGTCTCTCATTTGGGCTAATTTATCTTCATGAAAGGCCCAGGCAAGCCTAAAAAAAGGTAAAACTATTTCATTCATGTGAAGAAGTGCTATACAAAAGACTACTGATGAAATTTAAATTTAATTAAATATGCTTAAAATGAAAATTCCCCAAATTCCCCAAATTTCCAGCCCATTGAAAATTCCCGAAACTTTCCATGGAAACTTTCCAAAATTCCCGGAAAGTTTCTGACCCTTTGCAACCCTAATTGTTACCTTTATTGTTACCTTAACTGCGATAGATTTTGTACTAGTAGGTAAGGGTCAGAGGAGGTTTTTGAGAGATGTGAAAGGAATACCAGGAGAACTTCAACATAGTTTGGTTGTTGTAGATGTGGAGAATGTGGAGAGTAGGAGGGTTGGGTTGAGGGAGGAGGATGCGCCGAATAGAGTAAATTGGAGGGAGGGGGTGAGGGTGATTTCTGTGAGTGCGAGGTGAATCCGGCCACCCCCATAGCTCGGGGACTAAACCGGATTTAAAACCTGGATTACTACTACTACTACTAGATAAGGTTGCTAAATTAACCAAATTCAGAGGAAGATGTGACCTCTGTTTAATATGGCAATGCAAATAGTATGTTTGACAGAGAATAATAATAAAAAAAACACAGTAGCTAGTGGATATTCTCTCAAATATCAACTCAGATACTTTTCTACAGTAACTTTTGTTGGAGAATAGTAATATTTTTATATTTTTTTGTTAACAGTTATGTAACTTTTAACTTCACTGTAAATATATCTTATAATTCAGTTTTGAATGTATGAATTTATCGTTTCTTTCTTGTAGCCTCTGTACAATAATTACCCAAAACTGATTTTCACATTCAAATAATTTACACTATATAACTTGTAAAGTATGCACAAATTTAATAATACACACTTGCAAAAGATTGCAAATCTCAATAAATGTTTTGTTCGGTTATCCACTACAAACATGAAATGCTTTTAGTATGTATGTCCTTTTAAAGCCTATTTTATTTTATTGTAATGAATATGTTGAGTGATTGCATTAGTTGATTGATTAATTAATTTATAAACATGTATTATTCATTAACTCTCATTTGTTGATTTATGTATTTATTTACTTATTGTTTATCCCTTCATCTGTAACAACAGTGCAGTCAGGGTTTGACACAATTTTTTAAAATGGTGAATTTATAAAGAAATAAAATGACTAAGTTCCGCCTTCTAATGTTGAAATGTCAAGAATAAATGTTGTATATCCTGAACAAAAAGTTTTTAAAAGTAGTATTGTAATTTGTCACTAGAGATTGTATTAGCATGCAAATAATAAACTAATGTGAAATCAACACGAAGGAGGGGAAAAAATCTTGCTATGAGACCTAGTCTTGGTTCCAGACCATGTGACTTTTTCTTCGTCCAAGTTACTGGGCGGATGCTTTGACGTCAGTCCCATAAAATGTGACCTGTCACAACGATACCCTGATAAAGTCGCACATCTTACGAAACATAAACGTAGAAAGAAAAATATTTTTTGTGAAAAATATCAATATTCAAGCATATGCAATAGGTGAAATTCATAAAACTTTTGATTTTTGAGGACTCTTTTCTTTCATACTTTATATCATAATAATGATATTTGCACTTTACTTACCTTTGGGCTGTGCGATTTTTGGGGGGTATTATGGTGACGGGTCACAAATAGTCTCACCACACTAGTCTTTGTTCATGACAGTTAATTGATGATAATAGATTAATAATATCCCTATTATAGCTTGGTGCATTTAAATGTCTGGAAACCAGACTATCCTAGACCCTGCATCAGTTTAGCCATTTACTCGTTTTTTATTTTGTTTTAACCAGGTCACGACTCTCTTATGACAAAATATCACTACCCTTTACAAAGGTGGTTAAGGACTTGATGATGAAATTCACACGTAGTGCACATATTTCACCAATGGGTGTAATGGACTTGACAACTGTGCCGGATGTTATTCCCATAGATGCCAGTCCCATTACCGAAATAGGGTGTCAATCTCACAGAATCAGAGCATGTTTGTAAATTACATGCCAGAATTCATTGATGTTAAACCTAAATGGAATGTCCAGTCCAGTTTCAGTACTGTTGTTATTGAAGATTAGGCAAATTGTTTTTACTTGTCTTGTTGATACTGCCTTGAGTTCATTGACCTTGCTATGCATCCCAAATACTTTGTTCATAGGTCTTAGCATCCTTTATTGTCAATAATTATACCATATTTCCTGTTCTAGACGAGTATGGAAATATTTTCGATGTCTCACGGGAGGTGTTATGCACTTTTTGTGATATCATTTATAGATATAAATCACTTTGCTTCAGTGTTCATGGTCAAAGTGTGATTTTTCTTTTATGTTCTTGCAAAAGCAATGTGACTTGCACAAACATTAACCTAAATGCTTTGCTTACATGCTAATTCATGTACATGAAACTATTTTTTCTGAGGATTTCTTTTCCTTAAAACTCTATTGGATAAATATAAAATTCTGTCTTTATTCTAGTATTGATTACCAGGTGAAGATGCTTGAATTTTTGTTCAAATAAATACTCTTTCGTCCCAGCATATCTCGTTTAAACCTGGATAAATTTGCATTCGACTTTATTGTCCATTCGTTTAAGGTGATAATGGTCTTTGCCCATCTTTCTGTCACATATATAACTAGAGTGATTAATGACAATGGAAATTGCTATACAACATAATTGTTAAATCTGGCTAAAATTGAAAAGAAACTCTTTACAACCTGAGTTTGGCCCATATTGAATTTTTTCCTCATATATACCCCATCTCAAACAGGAAATTCAGTAACTGGCTCAAACTGGTTTCCTTCTTTCTCTCCTGCCCTTGTTGTTTGATTTGAATGTCGATGATGATGATGATGAAGTTCTAGATATTGATTTTGGTCTTCTCTCATCAATTGTATAGATTTTGGATTATATGAGTAACATTGTGGTGGATGACTGGCCTTTGTGGATTAGTACATGGGGATTATCTCTTGCCCACAATCCTTCATGTCATCCTCCAGACTTGTTTTTGTCCCCTTTGCTTTTTTCATCAGTCTTTCTTTCTCCAAAGTCAGACAGGCAGTATGCTTTTTTAAAAAAAGCTTACAAACTGTCATGTGCACCTATCTGGTTTCAATTGTGCCATCAGTTTGACATGTCTTGTTCTTTTGTTTAACTCCTAAGTACCAGACTGGGTACATCATACCAAAAAACTCTATAGTAGAGTTACTTGCAAACACCAATTTAATTCTAATCAGGTTGGACTTTTTGGCTATGCTATATCTGAGCAAGGGGAGGGGGGTCAAATTCATATTCAGTAATCACACATTTATGAGATATGGGCTGAAAATACAATTTGTATGGAAATTGTAAATGACATTTTCAAGAAATCATGTTTTTGAGCGATTTTTGGTCTGACATGCAAGTACAAAATGTTACATTACTTCGGAACCCCATGCTCAGACATCACAAATTTCGTCTCAAAAGATGCGCGTGATTCGAGAGAAAAAAGTCTTGAAATGCCACAACAACTGCTTTGTGTGTTGCAGACATATTGCACGAAACATCTAGGGAGGCGGAATTCACTCCCAGCTGTTTAGAGTTAAGCAACCAAGCCTACCAAGGGTTTCCACCGTAGAATTATCTCGAGTCATCATAAGATAATTGTGGTCTCTCTCAAAGCCATGCAATTGTCTGTGTCAAACAGTAACACAAATACTGAATAATTGATGTGAAGAAGATAACAAATTACTTCCAGTGTTATGCACAATGTTTCTGTGCTTTCAGTTCCTTGAAATGATCCATTGTTGTTGTTTAAATTTATCAAAATAGGATTAAAATATTGATTAGTGGCCACTCAAATAGACACCATCATATCTAAACCAACAACCTAGACTGAGAAGTGTAAATCGTGTTGTATCTAGGGAAATATCAAACATTGAATTTTATCCCATATTCAATTTGATATTCTCATAAAATTAGGGAGAATTTGGGTAAAACTAACAAATCATGTGGCGTGGTACATCCCCCTTCTCCTGCCCAATCCAGCTTGCACTGCATATTCTAATAGTTGTGTAATTTGTGTTTATTAGTATTACTGATATGGTTGGGAGTATTAATGTGAAATACAGACCAAATGAAAAGACCAGTGTCCTCATATTATTTTTAAATATGTAAAACGCAGCTCGATTTATCCACTACACCATTAGTGTCTCTGATAATGTCTAAACTTGAAGCCTTAAAAATGTACTTCAAAATAATAATTTAGTAGTTTTAAAAAAAGCAGAAAAAACTTTGAGTGACTTGTTTTACCACACCAGTTTTCTCCCATTGATTGCTTTATTACAGTAAAAAGTCCATCTGATTTTGTATTCATGTGAGATATTTATCCATACATATCTTAGCTAGTGGCAGCATAACTTTCTTTAAGTTTCATATTCCAGGGTGCTTATTTGTCCAGTCAAGCATTGTCACGTACCTTATGCATCAAAGTTTGACATTTTTGTGAATTCTACCTCCACAATGTTAGGCAATGTCTTTAACTTTCACCATAATCTGACGCCGGTTCAGACGAGCTTATTTCTAGTGCATTAGTCACATACACTGTCTCTCAGATATTTACGTGGAATAAGTCTGAGTTTGTCCCAGTCCGTGTCTGACACACAAACAATTCTTATTTGTCAAACCTTCATCAATTGACATTATTGATTTGTTGATTCCACGGACTATTACAACACCAACTGACCATGAAAATAGCTCATCTCGCTCGTCACGTTCATCTGCTAGGCAAAGAAGAAGCATGCTTTAACCATGTGCACACGGGGAGATATTTTTGGACTCCGCCTCCCTTTGGGTGAAAAGGGAGGCGTGTCTCTCTCTTGTAGTGTGATTACTACCTGGATGGTTGTGTATGAAGGAAGTTCTTGGTCTCGCAAAGATTTTGAAGAGAACCCCAAATTTTGATGCATATTAATTCAAACATAACTAATATCCTGCTGAAATAATCCTCTTTGGCTTCAACAATTACATCATAATCACCATCATCAACACAAGCATTATCATCATCATCATCATCACTATCACCATCATCATCATCAGCATCAGCATCACCATCACCGCCATCACCAACACAACCAACACAACCACTGCAATAGTAACAGCACCACCACCACAAGAGCAACATTACCCCCAGATCACCTTTATCATCATCATCACCATCTCCATCACCATCTTCATCATCATTAATTTCATCATCATTATCATCACCAAACAACCACTACAACAACAACATCACCACCACAACATAACCTCACCATCACCATCTTTATCATAATCTTCATCATCATCACCAAACAACACAACCACCACCACAACAACGACATTAATTCCAGATCACCATCTCTGTCACCATCTTTATCATCATCATCATCATCCTCATCATCATTACCATTATCAAAACAACCACTACAACAACAACATCACCACCACAACATCACATTGCATCACCTCACCATCACCATCATTATCATTATCATCATCATCTTCGTCATCTTCCTCGTCACCATCACTATCTTCATCTTCATCTTCTTCACCACATCACCGTGTTTATCATCATCATCATCGTCATCTTCATCATCATCATCATCATCGTCATCATCATCATCATCATCATCATCATCATCATCATCATCATCGCCATCTTACTCTTCATCATCATCATCATCATCATCATCCTCATCATCATCATCGTCATCGTCATCATCATCATCATCATCATCATCATCATCATCATCATCATCATCATCATCATCATCATCATCATCATCGCCATCTTCCTCTTCATCTTCATCACCATCACCATCATCACTGCTATTGACTGGCACAGTTTTGCCACAGTTTGCCTCTAAGTTCCTATACTGTAAAAGAAGCGCTACATCTTGTTCATTTTAGCATCATCCAACCACCTTTACAGTATTCTATTTTGATGTTTACAAGAGATTGGTCAATAAAAGAACATTGTTTTCAGTGATTCTTGGAGGTCATCAGTATTGGGTTAGAACAAAACTTCTAGTTGTGTCAACCTTTGCAGTATTCTATTTTGGTGTCTGCTGCAGCTTTAGTCAATAAAAGAACTTTCTTTTCATTGATTCATGGAGGTCATCGGTATTGGGTTAGTAGGATATTTCTAGTGACAACCATTGAAAGAATGAGCAGACAGTACATACTTGTAGACTTGATACTCTCAGGATACTCTCAGGATAAAGAGAGTATCATTAATGTGAAATCCTGATACATGGTTTGTCATTGAAGTACAGTCTAATCACTTGCAAAGTACAGATTATATCAATTCTTTCCTTCTCACAATATCTTTGAGGGAGAAATAGTAGGATTTTGTGGAAAGTATTGATTGGATGTTTGACAATTTAGCAAGCTCAGTCTTATAATCATATTTAAGGAGCCTTTTTAAAAAATAGTTTTTGTATAAAACCGATGTGGAATTATGTGCTGTTGGGCTCAGAGAAAATAGTTCGTGTTTTTCTGGCCAGCTTCAAATTGTTTACAAAACATTGATAGTATATCTGAATTTTCATGTAAAGAATTTGTGTTATGTTCATTATTTTTACAAACTTTACACCATTTTAAAATTTACCTGCAGAGTATAGATGTATAAAGATAATTGTGTAGATTATGAAGCAGCACAACATAATGAATCATTGTTGTTTTGTTATTGTTTTGTTCATTTTTTGTTCTTTTGGGAATTCAACAAATGCACAATGTCCATGAGTCAGTCTAACTAAAATCTCCCAAGGGAATATCAAGCCGATTTATAGCTACTTTGTCAAATGTCCTTACTGTTATTTATTGATTTGTTGAATGAGCTAAATCCACTGCAGACTGGTACAAAAGGTAACAGGCACCATTCACACAAACATCGTCTGGCCCTCCATGCCTTGTACAAGTGATGAGCATGCTTTGTCCATGTGACAGGGCTGGCCTTGTGATATGCCCCGCCCACCTAAAAAAGGGGGCGTGACCTTGTTGAAGGAATTTTAGGAATGAGAGATTAGATATGTGCTTTTGGTTGTCAATTGCAGAGGGAAGTCTTATCAGTAACTTATATGTCCAAAAACACCAACTTTGTTGAGTAGTTTCTGACCTTTCAAGTCTTTGCCGCTTCACTCTGGTTTCATTTGCTATCATGGAGTCAATGATGCCGATTTGACATTTCATCTAACCTCTGCTGCTGAAATTATGAGTTTAAAACACAGAACGAAGCACTTAATCACATAAAGTCGGGTAATTATGTCACTAACTATAAAACAGAATAGAAGTGGAATATCCTTCTGTAGTAAATAAATAAAATTATAAATTTGGATTTACATAAAGTGACCAGATATTAAGTAAACAAACTTTCGTCAATTTGAACTTAGTTGCCTAGATTTTAATCCTGGTGTCTGGAGTTTGACCTTCATAAAATGGACAGAATTTAGCTTAATTTCACCAACAATGTAAACAGTGTTAAAATGGCTCATTTCTCAAATTTGAATTCATACTATTTACAAGTATTAATATATTATTATTTTCTTTCAACAGGCAAGTGCAAAAGAAGTTGAGAGGGACTTTGAATCAGTCTATTCAAGATTGGTGCTGTGTAAAACATACAGGTATGTGGAAACCACATGCAGAAATTCCAATTATCATCACAATACAGCGTGTATCAAAAAAAAGTAGACACTCAGAGAAAAATTTATTACGCAAATATTTCATGATCTAGAGATTATTTTTTGATGTGAATATTTTACCTTGGACCTAGGCTATCTGATGACACTATTGGTATTGAAAGTATTTCACGCATGGGTGAGCACATGCCACTTTTTCGAATAGGGCCAAATAATGCATTTCGCGCACGAGAATTGGTTCTTATATTCAATGTTTAAATGCCTCACAGACGGTGCTGCCAGAGCTCTCCACCTGATTACCAAGGATTGAATCCTCGGCATGCTCAGAGAAGATGTAATATCGCCAATTTTGTGGCCAAAAAAGACAAAAATGAAGCAAATGGGGGGGGGGGGGGGGGGGGGTGGGGGGGGGGGCGCGGTGGGGGGGGGGGGGGGCGGGGGTGGGGGGGGGGGGGGGGGGGGGGGGGCGGGGGGGGCGGGGGGCTTTCAGAAGATTACCCCCCTGAAAAAGCGAGAAAGATGTCATGTTGCAAGCACGAACTGTGAACTGAAAAGAAAATGGCATTTCTTGTTTTGAAGGTTGGTTAGGGTGGGTTGCTATCTGAATCATTGCCTTCGTTTGTGCTTACATTCTAAATCCTCAGCATGCCTTAGGAAGACTATATCGATTCTGTGACAAGAACGACAAAATAAAGCAATAATTCACATACAATTACCAACCCCCAACCCTTGAAAAAGAAGCAAATGCATTTTTTTTTAAAATTCACAGTTCATCTTGCAAACATGACATTCTCTTCTTTTTATGGGGGTATATCTAAATCAGTGCTTCATTTTTGTCTTTTTTTGTCGCAAAATTGATATTAGCTCTTCTCTGAGCATGCTGAGGATTCAATCCTTGTGCACATCAGTTGAGAGCTTCTGCAGCACCGGTCTGTGAGTCATTAAGAAGACAATTCTGTGCGTAAATGCATTTTTGGCCGATTGCACAAAAGCGGGTTGTGCTCACTCATGCGTGAAATACTTTCAATGCCAACAGTGTCATCAGATAGCTTAGGTCCAAGGTAAAATATTCATATCAAAAAATAATCTCAAAATCACGAAAACAATTTTTAATTATTTTTTTTCTAAGTGTCTACTTTTTTTTGATACACGCTGTATAGCAATAGAAGTAGGAGGTTGGAGACATATACATGGATTTCAATATTGTTGACTTCCTGTAGTTAATTATGATTTCCATAACTGTGGAGCTTGCCGAATTTAAGTGACAGTGATATAAAATAATGAAATCTTTTCATTGTCAGGGAATTTGTTTTTACTGTAAAGATAATTATTTAGATAATATAGTTGATGTGAATATTTTATACCAATGCAGGAATTTTCACTGTGAATGGATGTATCAATTGCCAAAAACATTCATCATTCTGTAGTTTTGACATTGTGCAAAGCATTTGTTTGTTATTGGTATTGAGGTAAGATTTACAAGCATTTGACAAAACTACATTTGAACAAAAATTGTTTCCAAGAAAACTACTATATTTACTTTCAGTGCTGTAGTAGTGTCCGGACTTGAGTCCATTCTGTAGTTGACTCAAACTTGGACTTGGAGTTGAGTCCCAGTGTGAAGTGAATTAACTTTAAAACTTGTGAAGTAGAAGAGAAATTTATAGGTCTGTTTGTGTAGGTGTAGTCATAATCTACGTCTTTGATTTTGATTTATTCATCAATCAATTGATTACCTTTTTTGTGTTCGTCTTGTTTGCTTGTCCCAGATTGGATGAAGATGGTAAAGTCCTAACACCAGAAGAGCTCCTCTACAGGTCTGTTCAATCAGTCAACCTCACCCACGACTTGGCACATGCACAGATGGACGTCAAGTTCAGGTCGCTCACTTGTCTGGGTCTCAAGTAAGCTATTCTGCTCATCTTCATTTTGTTTTGTACTGCGGCAGAATTATCCACAGTTTTGATTGCAGTAATTTAGTGGTCATTTGTAAACAAAGAGAAACAGAAGGATTGAAAGCAAACCATGATAGGAATAAAATGTTAGAATGAGGTGTATTGTTCAAGATTTCTGCTGAGAATGTTTTATAGCCAAATGTTACCTCGTATTTGTCAGATAAGTGTTATCAATAAACACTGCAACAGGCTAATTTGTTGTGTTGCTTTCTAATTGGGCTCAGTTTGTATCATCACCTTACTCAAATTCATTGCTGTCACAAGCATACTTTTCTCTTTGCAACTTACCTTATAGACAATTTTGACCAGACTGGATAATATGCTCCACTGAGTTGACTTACTATCAATGTTAATGTGAGTTTCAAAGGGAAAAAAGTAGCAAGTTTGGAAGAAGTCCTCAAGTGATACTGGAGATGTGTACTGCTTTGAAAATTTCATGGCAACATATTTCTTCCTTTATCTACAAGTACTGTATCAGAGATTGTAGTGTCAGTCAAACTTGTGTAGCTTTAGCTGTAGTTCAGTTTCTGTCAAGTTCACACTTTAAGTTAGAACTGGTAAATAAATACATGTATCTCCTCATGTATACCAACTTAAAACAAATCCTTCCAACTTATATATACTCTTTAGCTAGGGTATATATTACCAGCTGGTATATGCTTTAATTCATTTGGTTCATGAGATATTTTGAACTGCTCCCGAACATATTTGTTTTTCCTTTGACCCTGTAAAACCTAGAATTTCAAAGCACCACTGAAACAGTGTTCCATCGTTTGCCAAATGGGCCTAAGTGGGGTAAGAAAGGTACCAGATTAACTTCTATCAGTTGCTATATCAGGGTTCCTAGCCCATCAGGCAAATCGGGAAAATCAGGGAAAATTATTTTACATTTCTCCACTCAGGGAAAAGTCAGGGAATTTGATAAAGATGCCTCAAATCAGGGAAAAGTCAGGGAATTTTGATTGGCCCCAAATCGAAAGTAGTCAGTCAGACTCTGTTATATTTTGTTGCATATCAAAACAACATCCATAACATAGAAAACATGTGAAACTGGAAATAAGTTGAAATAATTATCATGGAATTTTGAGACTTCATCAGGGACAAATAAGGGAATTTTGTTTTCTTGAAATGCTGGGAACCCTGTATATTCTTATTTGTCATTTCCACTGCCTTTTCACCTCTCCATTAGTGAGCAAGTGTTACACTTGTGGCTCGAGACCCTCTGTTCTTGTGACAACATCGTTGAGAAGTGGTATCATCCGTGGTCATTCCTACGGAGCCCTGGCTGGGTCCAAATCAAGTGCGAGTTGCGCGTCCTGTCAAAGTTTGCCTTCAGCTTGTCACAAGACTGGGAGCTTCCCATCAAAAAAGATGTAAGTATCCAACACCTTCGTTTTTAGTCTTTGAATTGTCACATTATAATAAAAGTGGATGTGTTTTTTAACATCGTTTTTATCAAACTGAAATATTAAATCAGCTACCAGTTTTTAGTCAAATTATCAGCCAGGCCAGTACAAGAAAGTTGTGACTGGTATTTATATGATTGTTACCTTTTAGGGTCTTCAAAATAATAGTTGGAATTCATGTTGATCAGTTTTGGGGGAAAACAGAAATACACTTCAAATACGTTATTACCAAAGGTATTACCAAAGGTAGAGTTTAAGTAGAAAGAACAAAACAAAACATGGTTCAGCAATAGGTCCTTACAACAGTATCTTAAAATGTAATGCAAATTGCAGTATAAATCTTGAATGCAAAATTGTTACAATTGAATTCAACAATGTTCTCAACACTTCTATATATTGCTAGTAATAGAGTGGGTGATATGATACTATTTAGGTGAATTTCATGAGTCAGATGGCGAAAATAAAATAACCCCTTATTTTGTGTTCAAATCCTTTTCCAGTATGTTTTATAATGAAGGATGTTCTACAAGACTGTTCTTCAAGTTGTGTTTCAACAAAACTGGAGGGGGGAGGACCCATTACTGTGTTCAAATATTTCAGTGGTCCTCCCATAAATCCAAGTAATAATGGAACAATAAAGTTGGATTTGCAGTTTCTGTGTTAACAAAATGTATATATATATCTCAAGATCAGAGTAATAATGAAACAAGCGTAGAAATCAATGTTCTAAATGACATCTGAACAGCGAGACTGAACAATCATATTTTCTACCGATGTGTTATTCAGCAGACATGGGGTACTGCTCCTAATCCACCACAGGTAATTATAGCACACATTTAATTTATTCAAATTCATGCATGCCATATCATTTTGCACACACGCACACATTTAATCTTCTCCCTGCCGTAGAAGCATTTTAGATAGAATGTAGAATAATATGATTTGCATTTATGCAGAAGCTTATAAGTGCAGCAAGGAAGCAACTTGTGAAAACTCTTGAAGGGGGCTTGTTAGGCCAAAAAAGTGAGAAGGTGATTTCTTAACCCATTGGCTATGGGAACCAGATGTAACATATATTAACCCTATGGGAGTTACAGGATTTTGGTGGCAGTGGGTTAAATCTTGCCTCTGCAACTTTTTTAGGACAAGAAGAGAAGAAAGCAACTTGTAAAACTCGCGAAAGTGATACCAGTGGCGCTTGCTATTTGTTGTTGTTGCTTTGTTTCAAGCTGGTTTCTCGTCTTCTTGTCCTAAACAAGGTGCCTTTGCAAGTTTTGATAGCTCACTATTTTGCCTTCTTCGTCTAAACAAGCTAAACAAGGCGCCTTGATGAATTTGAACCACTCGCCTTGACAATTTGAACAATCTGCCTTCATGCTGCACTATTCAGCTTGCATACTTTTACCATTTAAAATACATTGTTGCAGTCAATGCTTTTCCTTCACTTTATTTTATTTTATCAAATGTAACACTATTGCATGAATTTGTGCTGCAAGGAATTATTTATTGCCATTTTTTTCTGGAGAATGCTTATAGTAACCAATTAGGGGATTTCCCCAATCAAATCTGTTTCACTTCCTCATGCATGGCATGTTTTTGCTTCCTCTGTAAATAAGTGGTAAAATTTCCACATGAAATTTTTCAAACGATTTGATTAGAAGTACAGTTCTGTCAGTGTTAGAGGCCCACTGTCATGACAGCATGAAAAAAGCCCTCTTTTGACTAAAATCACAAAAAGGGTGCACTATTGACACCCATAATGCAATGGAAACAGCCATGACGGTGTGGAAAAAAAATGTAAAAGTTGTTTTCTCCCACACTCTTTATACTGTGGCACTGCAACAGTCCATGTTCCTGAATATGTGCCTATATTCCAAGACTAGCTATCATCCTCTCTGTGGTTGAAGTTGACCCGTGACAGTGGGCCTTTAAGTTCTTTTCATTAGTGATAATAAGTTTAGAATGCATGGAGAAATGTTTGTGCAAGGAAAGCCTGGTTTCATGCGCATTTTCAATTGTATTTATGAGGATGTTTATTTTGTGTTAGCTTAAAATGGTATCGATTTTTTTTCCATATTAAGGATATTAATGATATTTGATATGCAGGGTTTAATCTAACATGCCATTGCCTATTAAGTTTGTGTAACTTCAGTGCATGATTCAATATTAATCTCATTCATATTTGCATGTGGGCATACTAGTCATGGGTTGATGGACATTTTAACATTTCATTTTCACAATTCAATAATAACTGACAGAGGTTATTAAATTATTATTTCGTTTGTGATTTTATTTTTCAAGTTCCATTTGTCTTCTGATTTAACAAGAAAACAAGTAATACAATTTATGGAAATGTTGTCAATGTAAATAAAAAATATATGTTAACCATAATCTTTAGCCTTCATTATCCAATGATAACCAGAAAAAAAATGTGTCAACTGTGTGCCTTTGATTTTTTTTTAAACAAGAAGTAGCAGTGAAAACCATCTTAAATTGATAAAAAAATTAAACAATCAACATATGTCCATAACATGTCCATGTCCATAATAAAAATGACGCCCTGAAAAATTTGTATTTCAAAATGATTATTTAGTGCTTTAAAAAGTGAAAATCGTAAGTTGATCGGATTCACCTGCCCATTTTCTCCCATAGACTTACTGTGTGTACACCTACGCTATTTAAACTCGCCCCGAGTTTTAATTGCTTGTTCATGCATAACTTGCCATTGGCAGTGTAACTTTCCAAACTTTTTTATTCTAGGGTGCTTATTTGTCCATATGAACACTACTATGTAGTTCAGATATCAAAATTTGACAATTTTTTTAATTGAAGCTCCACAATGTTGCCTATCACTTTAACAGACATAATTTGAAAGCCGAGATCATCTGGTGATGGTGTTTTATATACTCTTTCGGTGCAGTGGAATATTACAGTTATTAATCAATAAATTTATAGACATTGCCATCTTTTCCATCTCTTTTTGTTGTTATGTTTTTGGGGGCAATTAGAAGTGATTTGATTTCATAACAAAGATTGCAATCAACTTCTTAGGCCTGAGGCCATGCCAAAAATCTGTGCTTCTCTTTGAGTTGATTTATGCACAGTTTTCAACCAGAGCACTAATCATTTATTATTTATCATGCTTCTATATCATAATCTTCCTCCTTTCTCTGTCTCTTTGTTTATTGTTTAATGTTTTTAAACGACATCTTCAGAGCCGAAAGTCACTCAAAGACAGCGTACAAGACATGCTCATCAAGCACCATCTATTCAGCTGGGACCTTTAACCTTTGAACTCTGACCTGATCAACCTCTGCTATCAAGCACACAACCCCTTCTGCTCTGAAAACTTTTCTCCCATAATCCTCTCTGAGTCATCGGCAACCGCACCATCTTGGGAATTCATTTGGTTGCACTTTTTTAGTTTATTTTATTTTATTATGTAATGTATTATTTTGTGTTAATTTAACGATCAAGTCATTCTTTGAGTTGTAGCATTTGATGGTATTAACACTATTATTTCTGTGGTGGTAGACACACGCATTAACGATCTTGTATTCTAATTGGGCATACTCTGTGCAAAATGTGTACCATGTATCTATAACTACTTGCACTATGCAGCTGAAATTTCTGTTCTGATGGTAATATCTATTTGACTTTATTTATTTCCTTATTTCTTTCAAAAGGGGGTAAGTTTGGGTCTTATCTAACCATATTCTCAATGCTGACATTTGATGTGTGATTGTACTAGCCTTCTAGATATCCTAAGTGTTGCATCAAAACTTTGGCAGCCACATGTCCCAAATAGGCAGAAACTATAAGAATTCAAGTTGTAAAATAGTATTGAAAACAGTACTGAAATCACAGTTAGCTATAATTGGTGGAGAAATGGATTACTGCCACTTTTATCTTTCAAATATCAAACCTATTTTGGTGGTGTTTGTGCTCCTAACACAGTTAGCATTTGAAAATTTGGAAGAGCTTTCCATGCTGTTCACCAAGGTGAGCAGAAGTAGTGTTAAAATAGAAGCCACTGTCATAAATGGTTATCTCATAAACTGTTACACTGTACTTCAACAAAATATTCATACACAGGTGTTACACACTTTCTGATAAAATAATTTATACTTCTGCAGTTTTCTCCATTGCATTATATTCTATTAGATTATAAATTATTGTACTATATTCGGTGAATAAACAATGGTCTACCACTTTATATAACCTGTATGAAATTCTGATGGTGTATATGCATCATCACTCTTACAATATTATACCAAGCAGAAGTGCACAGACACTTTGTTAAGGCAGCTTATTTACAGATATGTTTGGTTTATATTGACTCTGTTGCCATGACAAAAGAGGATGTTTTGACTGACGGCGCAATCCTCTCAGGTCATTAACCCCCAACGTAGACCCCCCTCTCTAAAACTGATCCCCAGACTGATTCATGTCAAAAAGTTTGTCGACCTTTTTTTTGTCCAAGATTTGTTTATAAACAATTTCAGATATGTAGGTATTGTGCAATCCCAACACCTGTTAATGAATTGACACTGGGGAATCTTGTGGCCAGGAAGGGTGTTTCCTGTAATCTACAAGCCAGAGAATTTTTAACACCTGGTTTAAGAGATGGACTTGAAAAGGATGCCACCTGTTTGGAGTAATTAGAGCAAGCGTCAGTCATAGGCTTAGTCCATTTTTTTCGGAAGGGGGGGTGGTGGGGAAGTCTCTTTCCATTGTTTTCTAAATATTCAAGTCAGGAATGTTGGTGGAGTTTATAAGTGAACATGACTCAATAATCTGATTCAATTTGTTTCAAAATGCCAAGTTTGAAATCAGGATTACCATTTTACATTTATTTTAAGAAGACATTTTCAGAGTCTCACTTACCTCATCACCCTTGGAAACTTGCCAAAACATGAGTCCAGATTTAAACACATATTATATTTGCCAGATAATGTACACAGCCACCACATTTTTTTTTCTGCCAAGAAAGTTGTTATTAACTAAAGTGTAACAATATCAGTTTCAAAGTTTGCCAAAGATGTGAGATTGGGTATATGGATTTTGGGAGCCAGTATGTGCAATGTTGTATTTACCTCCAATGAATTGTTCTAGATCTGAAGAAGAGAAAAGATAGTTGTTATGATATATTTAATGATTAGATGAAATAATGTTGAAGTTAAATTCTGAATTTAAAGAGAGATGATTTTATGTATATATGATTATTTATTGTGAAAGTTAATGTATTCAAATCTTCAAATCTAGAGATAGATCATAATTTTCACTACTTACTGAAAAGTAAGAAAACAATATTTATAGTGTAAAACAAAAGTAAAAGATGAATGCCATTTAATGTATTCATTACAATAAAAACTCTGGGATAATTCATATTCTAGCGGGCTTATGGGGCTGATATTAATTTTGTTCTTGTGGTATTAATATCATCATTAATGATCCTTGTGTAAGTTGTGTTTATCTTGGGCTATGCTGCTTCCTAAATAATGAAAAATAAACAAAACAAAAAATGAAGTTACTATCGTTGGAGCTGCTAGAATGAAGAATCTCCATAGAAAAGGTTTTTTGTACATCTACTGTTTGTTTACTTACAGTTTACAAGTACAAGACTTCAAGCAAAATGTTCACATGTTATGTTTGTGAGTTTTAACTTTCAATTAAATGTAGTGATTTAAAGGTATTGGCTAACATTTACCACAGTTAAAAAAATCTGAGCCGCATGATTCCCAGTGCTACCAGTGTCTTTGATGAGGTCTAAAAATGAAGCCCTGATAAAATTGTATTTCAAAATGATTATTTAGTGCTTTAAAAAAGTGAAAATCGTAAGTTGACCAGATCCACTTGCCCATTTCCTCCCATAGACTTACTGTATGTACACCTAGGTTAATAAAACTCGCCCCGAGTTTTATTGTTTATTTATGTATAACTTGCCATTGGCATTGTAACTTTCCAAACTTTTGTATTCTAGGGTGTTTATTTGTCCATTTGAACACTACTATGTAGCTCAGATATCAAAGTTTGACAATTTTTTAAATTGAAGCTCCACAATGTTAGCCTATCACTTTAATTACACTAGGTAACTGTCAATTAAGTATTAAAATGTAATGTATTTGTTTTTGGTACTGTTTCTTTGCTCATGAAACATTCCAACCATAATCTTTTAAAAAGTACTTAATTTACTACAAGGTACTATTTT